>PVLD010003438.1:0-142665 GCA_004027595.1 Dinomys branickii
ATGTACCTGTCCAAATTCAAAGACCCAATTCAGAAATGGGCATCTGAGATGAATACACACTTCTCAGATAAAGAAATACAAATGGCAAATAAATATATGAGAAAATGTTCCACATCCTTAGTCATTCGAGAAATGCAAATAAAAACAACATCGAGATTTCATCTCACCCCAGTAAGACTGGCCAGTATGAAAAAGTCATTCAATAACAGATGCTGGCGAGGCTGTGGAGAAATAGGGACTCTATTATATTGCTGGTGGGAATGCAGACTGGTGCAACCACTGTGGAGAGCCGTTTGGAGATTTCTCAGCAAACTAGGTCTAGAGGTTCCATTCAAACCAGCTATCCCTCTTCTGGGTATTTTCCCAGAAGATCTGAAAACATCATATCATTCTGATATATGTGCACCCATGTTTACAGCAGCGCAATTTGTAATAGTTAAAATGTGGAAGCAACCCAAGTGTCCATCCACAGAAGACTGGATTAAAAAACTGTGGTATTTTTATATAATGGAATATTATTCAGCTATAAAGAAAGACAGTTTAGGGGACTTCGTAGACAAATGGTCAAAACTGGAGTCCATACTCATAAGTGAAATAAATCAGCGGTACATGTGCAGGCAATGTATTGTATCACTGGTGTAAGAACCTGAGGGTGGGAATATAAACTAAGAGACATGAAGGCAATTTGTTCAAAAACAAATAACAGATGGGACGAGGGAAAGGAGAAAAGAAAGAGGCAAAAATGTATGTATTTATATATGTATATACATATATGCAGGAGGGCTAACATGGTTCTACTATTGTATTATATCACTTAATGCTAAGGAATAGTTGATGATGGGTTATTCAATCAATCTTGTATGTCTGTATGTGTTATCCTGAGCACACACTTCGAAGATATCAATATACAAAGCAGCAGCTATTGTTGGTTTTTATTTTTATTTTATTTTATTTTTTTTTGTCTTTTGTTTTGTGTTTTTTGTGTTTTTCTGTTGTTGAGAGGATTAATTGTCTGACCAATTTTGCATGTCTGTATCTGTGTTCATGTATATACACTTCGAAGATATCAGTAGGTAAAGCAACAACCATTGTTGAGTCCATGTCACCTTGTCTGTAGAGCAGTTTTTTTTGTTTTTGTTTTTTTTTTTTTTTTGCGGTACTGGGGATCGAACTCAGGACCCTGCGCTTGCTAGGCAGGCGCTTATTCCACTGAGCTATATCCCCAGCCCCACCTTGTCTGTAAATCAGCTTTGACTGTACTATTTCTTATGCTAATTTGTGTCTGTTTGTGCTTTTATTTATTTATTTTTTATTTATTTATTTTTGTTTTTGCGGTACTGGGGATCGAACTCAAGACCCTGAACTTGCTAGGCAAGCGCTTATTCCACTGAGCTATATCCCCAGCCCTGCTTTTATTTTTTTAAAAGAAAAAAAAAATAAAGAAAACCTCCAAGCTGCTGCATTGCAAAGGAAGCAATCTCCAGAACGAACCCTAAAAATGAGAGAAACTATTTGAGAGCTGTTCATGTTATAAGGAATAAGGAGGACTCCTGTCAAAGAGGCTAAAAGTAATGACAATACTGTGGAGAAAAGGGAAACGTTGCTTGCTGTTCATGGGAATTTAATTTAGTGCAGCCACAGTGGAAAACAGTATGGAAATGCCTCAAAAATATTCAAAGTGGGGCTACCATAGAAACAAGAAATCCTACAACAGGACATATGAATATATTATATCTTCACTGCTGTGGTCCTTGCAACATAGTCACAATACACATAGTGTGGAAAAAACCTAAGCATCCCTCTGCTGATGAGTGGATCAAGAAAATGTGCTTTGTGCATACATAGAACACTGTTAGGTCATAAAAATGAAATCCTGCCATTTGCAATAGCGTGCATAGAACTGGAGATAATTATGTGATGTGAAATGAGATAGGCACGGTGGACAAGTGTGGAGGAACCACTCATATGTGGAATCTAAAAAGAGTTGACCTCGTAGAAGTTGAACACAGAATTTTACCGGAGGCTGGGGAGGTTAGAGAGGTGGGAGGAATGGCGAACTCTCTGCTGATGAGCACAGCTATCATTAGACAGGAGACAGAAGTCTGACTTTCTATGGCTAAGAAAGGTGGGTAGAGCTAACAATTATATAAAGTGCATTGCCAAAAGCTAAAAGAATTTTTAAAAGTTTTTACCAGAAACAAAAAAATAAATTTTTGAGGAGACAAATGTGTTTAACATTATTTAAGCATTATGAAATTTCCAAATGTATCAAAACATCATATTGCCTTGTGAAAATGTTTACATTGTATGTATCAGTTAAAATTAAGGAAAAATGAAAACTTATGTGGTGCTTTCACTGTCTTCAGAGAACTTGCTTTCTTAGCAAGCTGAAGAGGGTCCCTCACACCTCGGTCTCCCCACAAATTCTATTTTACCTTTCTTCTCAACCTTCCATATACATGTGCACACACACACAGGTACACTCTCACACACACACACACACAATCACAGTCACACACATTTCAGCCCTAGCAACTTTCTATTTCATAAACTTACATTGTGTTGCGAGCATCCTTGCCATTGTGTATGCTATTTCCTCTGTCTCGGGTGTGTTTCTTCTCATTTACTTGGCAGATTTCTACCCTTTCAATCTGTGCTCATAGCTCATCTTTTCACGGCGGTGTCCACGAACAACTTATCAAAACGGCTACCTTTTCCAACACTGTGTTTCTTCTCTTCTGCTTTACTTTTATTCTTGCCTTTCTCTGTTATAGCCAGGGTTTCTCCTGCCCATTAGAAAGGCCACACTGAGTGCAGAAACGCCACCACAGTGTATTTTCTGCTCCTGCGGGTGCTCTCTTTTCTCTTGTAGGCACTCAGTAAATACTCGCTGAATGAATGATTTCAGATGGAACTGTTCTGTTAGCTTCTTTTACTTTGGTAAGACAAATTTCGTGACAATTTCCCCTCTCTATTCCCAGGCTACCTACAATCCCTATGCCATTTATCATTTCGACCTTTTCTATTCATCATGGTGGAATTCCTACTGTACAGTAAGCACGCTAATATATATGATTTGATTTATTCATCCTCAGATTTTGGGATAATAGCTGACACTTAGTAGGTGCCTTGTGAGCAGTTGTTGAATTAAAAAACTCACAAAATTCTATGAATAATGCAAAAATACAAAAATGCGGAATAAGTTTGCATGAAGTGGGATCCCTATTATAAGCAGCTATTGTAAGTAAAATAACAATATGGATTGGCCCTTAACAGTTAGGGACTACTGTTTATACTGAAATGAATGAATAACGTGTCCAAAAATGCTTTTAAACTGAGCTGTCATGTGCCAACAATTTTCCAGAGACGTTTTCTTAACACAGGCAAATACTTCTGTCCCAGCCACTCTCCTCCGGTTTGCCCTGCTCTCTCCTGCTCCCGTTGTCACAGAGGCATTTGTGGTTTGTTTTATAGTGCTGTTTTTATTAATCTCCAATTCATCTATAGTGTATCTTTTCTCTTTAAAGAAAATTCAGGCACCAGCTACTGTGGAGATAGCTGTCCGATGTCCCTTAACCAATGAAGTCATACAAAGTGAAAGTTGTTCCTGAAAAGGAATCTGGTTTATTCAATTACTTGGCACTGACAAGAATAGTTGTATCACATAATGTCCTTTTCTACTTTATAGTAAAATATAGAACTGAGAATTTTAAAAAAATCTCCCCAGTAGTCCACATATTTAATTGCTGCAGTGCCTTCAGAATGCAAGCAATCTTTTGCAGGGCTAAAGGTGGAACCAGGAGAGGTTAGGGTGGAAGGAGCAGCCGGGTGTGCTCTTGGGAACACAGTGGGTTCTTGGGGTGTGAGAGAGGACTTCAGAGGTCAAAGGCTCCTGGAAAGGGTTTGCAGACTGTCAGCCTGAGGCCAGAAATGTCAGATCTCTGACCTCTTATTCTCACATAAGTCTGTGGGAAAGGGTTTATAATGAGAAAAGACTGAGCTAAATGGTTTGTTCTCTTTGTCTCAAATTTATAGAAATGGGAGGACTAATAGTGAAAAAGAAAATTAAAAATTAGGGCATGATTATGTAACTCTAATAGCCACTATAGTCATTTATATCAATGTTATATAGTTTGTTGACAGTGTGCACACATATGATTAAATGTGAGTTATTAACTATTGCATACTATAATTTGATTGGAACTGCTCAGGCTTTCAAAGTGCACTATTAATACACAATATCGTGATCCACCTACAACCCTAAAGAACAGGTACGATGTAACAGAAAGTTGCCTACTTAATCACCTATGCTGGATACAATTCTCCTGTTTTGTGGAAAATATGACAATGAAAGAAGGCATGTGTGTTTCTCATAGAATTTTTATATATTTCTTGCATTTTGAGATGCTTGGTAAACTTTTCCTGGATGATCTGACCGATCTTGTGCTTTACAAATTTCGCTATCAGACATTCAAGTTCTTAAAAATATATACCTCGGAAATCTAGTGTGATGTCCAGGACATACTCTACAAAGTCAAAATATGGTTTAAAACATCATGCTTGTAGTCCAGTGCCTAAGTCTGAAACCAAAGATGTGAAACTTCAACTTCCAAATCTTCACGTATCTTGGCTGCTACAAATTTACCTTTAGAAATGTGTGGTATAAAGTATCCATTCTTCCACACTTCTAATCTGCTATGATAAGTCCTACCAATATTTTACTTCCTAATCAAGAGAGTAAATCTAGCCTCTTTGTAACTCTTGGAAACACTTGGAAAAAGAAGTTCACACTTTCTGAAATAAGCTTCCAATTGCAAACATACCCTTGCGGACACGGTGATGAATTCATCTATCCTTCTATCTGAAGTGGCTTCTATTTGCATATTGTCTAAAAAGACGACCTTCTATTCTGATCTGTTAACCCATAGAAGCTAATTCTGCCTTTATTCCAACAATGAAAAGGAAGTGAATATCCTACTAATTCTATGTTATTCCAAATTTAATATAGGGTCCTTGTTTTAACAAAAGTAAAGATTATCAGCACAATTAATAATTAGCAGTTGGGGATTCTACAAATCCCATATTGTACTCAGCTACTAATTTACTATTAAAATCAGTTGAAAAGAAAGTGGAAGAGACACATGAACAGCACTGCCCATCAAATCAATAAATAATAAAATGGATTTGTTATACAGCAAACCCTGCCTTTTACTAAATCAAACAAATTGGACTTTACACCAATGGCTCTGTAAGATCACTGAATCCAGACATAAGCTAACTCCAGATTTCACTTGTACTGTCTGAATAAAAGGTAAAAATCTCGCCCATTCATCCCTGCCAAGCTAACCTTTGGAACTGGTAATCTGAAATAGAACATAATGCCCCAGAAGAGTTATATCTGGAGGTCATCTCAGCAGGAGGCTGAAGGTCACTTCCAACAAAACTATCAAATGTCTAATAAAACCTTACGATCACATCTTTGGCATATAGACCGGCAAAATAAGCTAGATAAGGGTGAAAAAGCTCAGAATCTGTTTATTTGTAGTTAGAGAAACAGCCACTGAACCTTGTTCTTTCTCTCAGCCTCAGAGTGAAGTTTGACCAATGCTCCTTAGAGCTCACTTTGCTTAATATAACTAATAGCAAATTTAATGCATTGAGATTGTAGCAATTTATAAAATGCGAAAAGAAAGTTGTTTTTTGCTCTGCCATTGAAAAAGTCAATTTTTGCAAAAATGCGATGAACTGCTTATTGCATCTTGTTAATTTGGCTCTCTGATGGCCTCTACAAAGATTATTCCTTTGGCAATTGTAAAATAAACTTGCATCCTGTTACTGAAAACACCAACCAGCATTTATCGGAAAAAATGGAAATAGGTAAAATGAATTTTAATTTATTAAACTGAACATTTCTCCTTCATGAACCAAACGCAGCTGCTTTTAAAAGAAACATACACTGTTTCTAGATTTAGATACATTTCATAAGTGCAGTCTATTATTTACATAAGTGGCTAATTTGGGCTTTTATTTGAAGCAGTCAACTTAGGAAACCCCAAAGCCCTGAAGGAAAGACGGGCTACAGTCTTTGTTACATACACACTCACAAGTGCCCCTGCACTTTTCATCTGTCACTGCATTTTTATTGGATTATGTGGAGTGGTTTTAAAGCTAAGGTCCTACATGTCATTATAAGACAAACTAAAGATAAACTCTAAATTCTGCCTTCCATTGATCAGAAGATTCTCTTTTCTCTGTTAAAGCCACACTAAAAAAAAAAAAAAAAAAAAAAAAACCTTTAGTGGAAAATGTTGATTGACTAAGCCCCTCTCCAAATATTGTAAAGCTAATTTATTAATATATTTTTATTGTCATTGAGAGTTTACATTTCTTTTTCTGTATTTCATTGAAATGCGTACTTTATCTTTTGAAGCACTTTAGTTATTGCTAGATATTTTCAGAGACACAAGAGCAAATTAAGACTAATAAAATGACATTTCCTAAATACTAGCTATGGGCCCTAAATGATAGGACTCTATCTGAAGGAGAATAAAATCACTTTGCACTATAAAATTCACAAGGTTTTGTTTTTGCTTCTGTTTCTTAGAACATGTCTGTCATTCGTGTGGTTTGCAGGCATCTTGGGGCACCGTTACATGCACATGGTGTAGCTGCTTTCAATGTTTTCAAATCCCCTAGCTCTTCCCTCCTCCTCCCTCCTCCTGTTCTTCTGTCCTCTTTTTCATATTTATTAATAATATTTGTCTTAGCACATGCCACGGCACATGGCGGTTACATCAGTTGGAGTTACTCGGTTCCCGCACATGGCACATCTTTATTTCCCTCATTGCCCCTTTCCCTGTTCCGCATCCCTTGCATTTTTCCCCTCAGAGAACTCCCCCGCCGCGAGAGATTTGTCCCATTGTCCCTTTCTGTGCATCCTTTATCACTTTCCTTGGTGTACTTTGCCTCACTGGAGAGCTGCCAAAGTCCTAACAGTTTCAGCCTTGCTGAAAAGTCCAAGTCCAACGTCTCCTTTGAGATTTAAGGCAAACTATTAGCTCTGAGCCCCTCTAGAAGTGAAAGGAAAGTCAAACACTTCCCACTTTCAGTGGCACACAATAGACATCACCATGCCAAAAGGTGCAAATAGGGGAGTAAAAAAGAATGGGTCAAAGCAAATCAAAACCCAGCTGGGCAAACGTCAAGTGCTAGCCAGCATTCCTGGCCATTTATGGCAAGCTGTGAACTCCAAAGGGTTTGGGTGGCTCCAGCTTTATGAAAGAATTGCTTCTGTTTGTAAGAGCAGCCACAGATTCAATATCACAGCGCTTCTCTGCGTCAGTCCTTGCAGTTGTTCTTCCCCACTTTGTCTCTTCTCTGTGTGCACTGTGACAGCTCATCATTTGTAGCCGCTCTCCAAGGAGGTGGAGGAGGTGTTTCAGGGAGGGTGGGAGGTGTTTGGGTGAGTAGCGTTAAGCACCAAGGGGCAGGTTTGTAGGAATAGAGGCAGATGAGAAGAAAAGATTGATGTGGGGTTTGATTCATTGGAGCACTGTTGGTCGAGTTGAAGGTTTAGTTTTCAGAGGATATTTTGTGGGAGCAAGGATGAGATATGGGAGAAAGACGGTCCACTTTGTGATTGAGGAAAGCTGACTGGCTATCAGAATTTGCTCTTAGGGACAATAAGCTAGGTGAGATACAGAAGAAGCAGAGTCTTGGGAGGATAAGGGTGGAGGAATTAGATTTGTTGAAATAGGAGTGACTGTGGGGGAACTGGTTATGGTGATAGGAGGCGTTTATGTGTTCGGCAAGAGAATAAAGAAATATTTTCATAATACTGTCTCAGGGTTTGAGGTGAGGAGAGTTCATACAAAGCTGAGACAAGAGAGGGAATCTAGACACCCGCTAAAGCAGAGGCAATGAAGGAGTTAATATATACAAGAGTAGCCTAATAAACACATGAGACCATAAAGAACATAACATAACCTCCACGCTGCTAAGTAACTCAAGAAACATACAAAAGCTTAAACCAATAAGATGTCTGATGGGAACACAGATTAGATGTTCCAGTGAGACGCGGCACATGTGATTTCCCAGTAGCTTCTTTGCCAGAGTCTCTGTGCTCACTCCCCAATAACTCCCATGATCTCTCCACCACAGTGCCGAACTTAACTCAGCCCCAGGACCTCTTTCTGCCAGGTTGCAGATATTCTTGCAGAGTTCAATCTAGTCCAATTCCTTGGGTTAGGAGCTCTTGCTGCCCCTTTCCCTGGGTGTGTTGGTGGATTTGGCAGACAAGTTCACCGGCATTATATTGTCCACTAAGTCAGGATTAGTCCTATGCAATCAATTCAACTGCAGGCAAATTCAGTAGTAGTATCAACCAGGGCTAGTTGAGAAATTACCCATCACAGTAGCCTGCTTTGGGTCTCCCTTTAGCAATGGGAACATGATGCCAATGTGCACTTCAAATCCCATGTAATTCAAGCTGAAACTGGCCCCTGACTGCAGGAACCAAGTCTGTCATCACCAATACCAGTGTCTCCGTGGACTCCCCCAGCCTGTGCTCCAACTTGTCTCCCATGATGGTCTTTCCCTCACCCACTCCGGGAACTTGGCAGTGTGAAGCCGCTGAGGGGCTGTTCTGGGGTCCACATGTCTCACATTCTTCCTTCTGTTTCCAATTGCAAAAGATTCTCCTGGTCCTGGGGTAGCATTCCAGTTCGCCAGGAGCAGAAAGGTTAGTTTCACTTTGCCTCTGAGCAGCAGCTAACCAGCCACTCTTGCCACTGTGCTGGTTTCTCTTCTACAACATAGTCCACCTCTTCTGCAACACTTCATCCTACTTTCTTGTCCTCTGTCAGTTCCCTCACGGTTCCCATGTACTCTCCTCACACTTCAGTTTCTGTCCAAGCTATTGTTTTCCAGATTCTAGACAGTTTGTCCAGGACAAGCTGAGTTGCTGCCTCTCACTCCTCTGCAATTTTGCCTCCTCTCACAAGTTTTTGATTATTGCCATTTTATAGTTCACAAGTAACCAGTTCATCTTTATTCTAGAGTTTTCTAGAAGGTGGATGAGTGTAATGAGCTTTCTTTATTCTTCACTCTGTAGAGTTACCACATAGCATCCTCATAAAGAGAGCATTTTTACACTGATAATGATGTCCCTCAATCTTTGAATCTAACCTTTAAGAAATAAAGCAATCATTTTACATGAATATTATATTTATTCAAGATGCTGGAACTTGAGAAGAGTAAAATTCTGTGAAATATAATAATTTATACATAAATGCATTCGTTATTCTGTTGATAATGAACAGCTCAGAGTCTTTGCTCTTCTTTCTAAATTTTTGAGAATTCTATCTGTATACCTCAGTTGCTGTGTTATTATAAACTGTGATTACTGAAAAGTTTGAGCCAAAAACAAGGCTTTTATAAAGGGAACAGCAATTGGTACTGTGTGTGCCGTCACTTATTTTGATCCTCCTCACTCTGCACAGAAGGTTGTAGAATAAACAAGTAGGTTGAGAATTCCATATCCTAATGCTGTAAAGACTAAATCACATTAATGTAAAACACAGATGGTCCAAAAATCTTATGACCAGTAACGTTCACTACCAGCTTGCGTTCTTAGCCAGGAATCTGCATACACCAAAGTGACAGATAGTGCATCTCTTTGTAGAATCCACTGTTCTCACTGGAACATTATTAGCTGGAGAATGATAAAGTCTGAATCTGACATATCTGAAGCTGTTATTTTTAGCATAGTATGACATTTTCAGGGGTATTTTTCTAATATGACTTTCAGGACATCCAGGTGAAATAGTATTAGGTATTTCATGTAAAGCAAGAAAACTTGTGTTTCTCTGTATTGAAATACACTACAATATTTGGAATAGGAATATGGCTCTTGGAATAATAGTTCTAATTATTTAACGTATAAGTTTGAAAATCAATAGAAAACAAACTTTAGTCTTTTATTCTAAGATTTGTTAAAATTTCTTCTTTAATATCATAATACTAACCAATAGGCTCTTTTTATTTTAAAGAGAAAAAATTAAAAATAATAAAACAGTTTTAAAACAGGCTATTAGTATAGTAATAATAATTAATACATTGCTTGTTGTTAATTTCATAATAGGTGTTCAGAGTATAAGATACAGGCATGAAATATTGTCCAAACAATATTAGCACAAAACTTTCTTTTCAATCAATTAAGAGACACTAGGTGTATAATTATCTTAACTATCGTGTGTGTGTATAACTATCTGAACTCTCGTGTGTGTGTGTGTGTGTGTGTGTGTGTGTGTTTTCCTTTTCCCTTCCTTCCTTTTTCAATTACTCCATCACTGTTTGTCTTTTCTCTTGGACAGTCTATTCCCTATTCCCAATATCTATTGTACATTTTAGATTTTATTTACTTGTTCAGTTTCTCACACTTGTGAGATAATATGATGTTTACATATGTAGGTCTGATTTATTTCACTTCTGAGTATGGTCTCAAGTTGCATTCATTTATCTGTAAAAGTCTCAAGTATATCCTTCTTTATGTCTGAGTAGTACTCCATTATATTAAAAAAACCACTTCTTTTTTATCCATTTCTTGGTCTATGGGTATTTGGGTTGTTTCCAAGATTTAACTATTGCAAATTGTGCTGCTATAAACGTGGGTGCACATATATTACAGTGGTGTGGTTGTTTTAATTCTTCTGGGAAGATACCCAGAAGGATCATAGATGGGTCAAATGAGACCTCTAATCCTTCTTCCTTAAGCAACATACACATTGACTTCCACAGTACTTACACCAGGTCTGCACCCCCACCAGTATCAGACAAGGGTTCCTTTTTTCACATAACCCCTCCAGCATTTTTTACTGGTTAATTTCTTGATGATAGTCATTCTTTCTGGGGTCAGAAGGAATCTCAGCATTGTTTTAATTTGCATCTCTTGGATGACCAGTGATGCTGAACATTTTCCCATGCATTTATGTGCCATGTGTATTTCTTCATCTGAGAAATATTTATTCATCTTAGATGGCCATTTTTGGATTGGGATTTTTAATTTGGGTGGCCTGACTTTTTTCAATTCTTTATATGTTCTAGATACAAGCCTTTTGTCTGAGTGAAAACTGTCTATAATTTGTCCTATTGTGTGCATTGTCTTTTCACTCTGTTGGTAATTTCCTTTGTTGTGCAAAATCTTTTAAATAAGGTGGGATCCCATTTGCTGATTCTTTGTAGTATTTCCTGTATGGTTTGGGTTTTGTTCATGATGTTTCACCCTAATGAACATATATACAAAAATCCTCAATAAGATACTGGCAAACAGAGTGCAGCAAATCATTAAAATAATATATCATGACCAAGTAGCATTCATTCCAGGGATGAAGGGATGGTTCAACATATGCAACTCAGTAAATGTAACACACCATATTAACAGAGCCAAAGACAAAAATCACATGATCAACTCAGTAGATGCAAAAAGAAGCATTTGACAAAGTCCAGCACCCACTTATGATTTATACATAAATCAACAAACTCACAGAGAGTGAAAGTGAGGAAATCATACCCTTTACAATAGCATCCAAAACAATGAAATACTTAGGAATCAAACTAACAAAAGAAGGGAAAGGTCCATACTTTGAAAACTACAATGCTTTGATAATGGAGCCTGAAGAAGATATCAGAAAATGGAAAAATATCCATTGCTCATGTATAGGAAGAACCAATATCATGAAAATGGCCATACTTCCAAAACTGTTATGCAAATTTAATACAATCCCAGTCAAAATACCATTAATATACCTCACAGAAATAGAGAAAGCATTTGTAAAATTCATATGGAACCAGAAGAAACCTAGAACAGCAAAAGCAATTCTAGGCAACAAATGCAAGTCAGAGGGCCTCACAAACCCTGACCTGAAATTATACTACAAAGCTACTGTGATATAGTCAACATGATACTGGCAAAACAAAACCAGATCTGACAATCAGTGGAACACAATAGAAGGATCAGTGGAATACAACAGAAGATGCAGACATAACTACAAACACACTCAGTCACCTTATCTTTCATAAAGGAGCCAAATATATTCACTGGAAGAAAGACAGTCTCTTTAATAAACTGTGCTGGCAAAAATGGCTTTCCACATGTAAAGACTAAAACTAGATGCATGTCTATCACCATGCACTAAGCTAAAATCCAGATGGATCAAAGATCTAAATATTAAAATAGAAACACTAAATATACTGGAAAAGAAAATAGGTAGAAATGTTCAAGACATAGGTATAGGCAGAGACTTCATGACCAAACTAAAGGTTCACACTACTAGAAACTTAGACCATGTAGAAAGGGAGCAAGAATAATCAAATTCAATCATTATTCAATATTTAAAGGTCATTAGTATGATATTATGGTATGGTTTCCTAGTATTCTTCTCCACATGTATAGTACACATCTATGTATTGACTAATGATGTATGTGTTTGGAGTGAAAGTGCAAATAAATGATATTTGATTCATTTGGATTCACCCCACATTTATTTCCTTCCTAACAACTGGCAGTTTCCTATTTCAACATCACCTCCCCATTGTATTCTTGGTGGGATCACAAATTAAGAAGACTTTTCTTTTTCTAACCCGAGGATTGGCAGTTGACCTGAGATTGAACATTTACTCTCTTTCTGGGCCTGGAATGAAGTGATTGAAAGATGTGTGGGGTTGGGGTGAGGGATGTCAAACTTCTGAAACTTATTTCTCTTGGTAGACAAAGTGAGAGAAGTGATTGGGAAACTCCCTGCCCAAACCGAGCCTTATCTTGTATATTGGACTCCTCTTCTGGATAATATTGCCTACCTGCGTCAAATCTGACTTTTATGCTTGCAGCTACAAATCCCTGATCTGTGGTGCATATGCAATTTTTAAATTTGCTTGTTTCACACTTGTATATTATGACTATAGCATGTACATATACATTTTCCATAACAATATATGGTAGTATATTTTAAATATTTAGTATACAACCTTGATTACTTCTTTGGGCTAAATTTCTAGTAATGACATTATGGTCATTTTTGACTCTTTTAATTTATTTTCACTAGTTGTCACAAAAAATTGTGGCAATTATGAGAATGATATTTTACTCTTTCAAAAAATTTTAATTTTACTGTCAATTTGATAAGAACATCTTATACCTTAAGTTTGAAGTTTTCAATTACTAATAAATCATTATTAGAAATTTAGGCCATGTAGAAAGGGATCAAGAACAATAAAATTTGGGCCTATGGCACCACCTGAGCAGCGTAGCACTTCTGTGGAACTCTTCTCTTCCGGTAAGGCCTGCGCCTAGGCTCTGCTCCACGCCTTAGAGTAAGGAAAGAGCTCGGACTGGAAGGGCCCATCCCTGTTGGTGGTTAAGACTTGCAATGTGGAAACAGGCTCAGGCTCTGGGGTCCTCAGAGTTGGGAGTTGAGGCCTGCTCTCCCCAGACCAGCTACCCAAGGACCCTGAAGCAGCAACCCCTGCCTAACCACCATCAGCTTCAAGGCTGAGGCCCATACACTTCCCGTCCATGGACTGGAGACCTTGGTATTGAAGCCCAGCACTCCCCCACCATTGCAAGTGTGGTCTGAGCTGTGCACCCCAGCAATGGCCTAGGGTTCCTGGTCCCAGTGGTCCACAGTCTTCTACCACCTTGGGATTAGTTTGATATTTGGGTAAACTGGGGTCCCTAGAGTCTTTTGTGAGCTCCCTGGGTAATTTGTAGCTCAGCACTTGTCATCTGACATTCAAAATGACAAGACATAGGAGCAAAATGCAGTCTCAGAACTCAACTCCACCCAGAACAAGTACAGAAGACAATGACATAGGAGAACTAGAAAGCCACATAGACTAAAATTTCTGAAATGAGCACATCTGAAGTAAAGAAACAACTCCATCAGGCCCAAGAGCTTAAGTCTGAAATAATCTCTCAGGCAAAAAATGAAATGAAAATAATAATGGAAGAAAGTGCTTCACACATAGAGAAGAAACAGATAAAAGAATAGAAGATCAAAGCCAACAAATGGAAATATTACATGAGCGATTTAGGAAAGAATTAGAATGCATGAAACAGATTCAAAGAGATTTCCAGGAAATGAAAACTTCCACTGAAAGCTTGCAAAACCGCTTGAATGAAGCTGAAGATAGAATTTCAGATCTTGAAGACAGCATGACAGCTAATGATTATGAAAGGAAGGATCTCTTAAAGTCATCAAAGAATAAGGAAAAATCAGTCCAACAGCTGTAAGATGAAGCAAAGAGAAATAATGTCCGAGTAATAGGAATCAATGAAACAGCAGGAGGCAACACAAATGACAGAAAAAGAATATTTGCAGAAATAATAGCAGAAAACTTCCCATGCACGGTAAAAGTTACTGATGTGCAGGTAAATGAAGCATATAGAAGTCCAAAGAGCCACAACCAAAATAAAACCACACCCAGACATATAATAATCAAGATCCCAGATATCCAGCAAAAGAACACAATATTAAAAGCTGCCAGAGAAAAGAAACAGATCACTTATAAAGGAAAGCCCATCAGAATGACAGCAGACTTCTCAACAGAAGCCATGAAATCAAGAAGAGCTTGGAGCAAAGTATTACAGATTCTGAAACAAAACAGCTTCCAACCCAGACTGATGTATCCTGCAAAAATATCCTTCAAATTCAATGGAGAAAGAATTTACATGACAAAGAATGACTGAAGAATTTCATGAGTGCCAAACCAACATTACAAAAAGCACTAAAAGATATTCTAGATAGAGAAAAAAGAGAGCACAATTTCAAGAACAACAAGAAAGGAACTCTTAAGCAGAACAAACAAACAGCAAAAGTAGGAAACCAATTGCAAGTAAACATGACAAGAACAAAACAAGGTATACAGTTGTAACCATTAATGTAAGTGGCCTCAATTCACCACTCAAAAGAAACAGACTGGCAGAGTGGATTAAGAGACAAAATCCCACAATATGCTGTATACACAAGCATACTTTACTCAAAAGGAAATCCACAGACTGAAAGTCAAAGGATGGAAAACAATTCTTCATGCAACAGGTTCCCAGAAAAAAGCATGGGTAGCTATTATGTTTGCAGATGATGTAAACTTCAAATCAAAAACAATCAAAAGAAACAAGGAAGGCCACTATATACTAGTTAGGGGAAAGCTGCAAGAGGAAGAGATAACAGTCCTAAACATGTATGCACCAAACACTGGAGCACCAAACTATATAAGGCAATCCTTAATGGACATGAAAAACCAAATAATCAATAACACTATTGTAATAAGGGACCTAAACACCCCTTTGATGCAAAGAGACAGGTCAACTGGACTAAAACTTAGGAAAGATATAATAGACCTGAACCAAATGTGTGAAAAATTGGACTTAGTAGATGTACACAGAGTGTTCCACCCCACAACACTAGAATACACATTTTTCTCATCTGTACAGGGGACTTTCTCTAAAATAGACCACATTCTAGCCCATAGAGCATACCTACCTAAATGCAAAAGAATTGAAATTAACCCATGCATATTATCTGACCACAGTGCAATGAAATTAGAAATTAATGACAAAGGGAATTCAAAAAACTCCATAAACACTTGGAAATTAGACAACAACCTCCTGAATAATCAATGGGTCACAGAAAAAATTAAAGAAGAAATTTAAAAATGCCTACAAACAAATGAAAATGCAAATGCAACTTACAGGAATCTGTGGGATGCAATGAAAGCAGTCCTCAGAGGGAAATTTATAGCAATGAAGTCACACATAAAGAAAACAGAAAGAGAACAAATAAATAGCCTAATACTACACCTCAAACTTTTAGAAAAGGAAGAACAAGTCCAGCCCAAAGCCCAAAGAAGGGAGGAAATTATAAACTCAGGGCAGAAATTAATGCAATTGAGATGAAAAAAAACTCTACAGAAAATAAGTGAATCAAACAGTTGGTTGTTTGAAAGAATAAATAAAATTGATAAACCCCTAGCTAACCTTATCAAAAAAGAAAGAACTCAAATTCATGCAATAAGGAATGAAAAGGATGAAATTACTACAGATCCTACAGAAATACAAAACAATCATTAATACCTGCTCTGAGAACCTTTACTCCAATAGGATAGAAAACTCAGAAGAAATGGACAGATTCCTAGAAATGTATGAATTACCAAAGTTGAACCAGGAAGATATAAGATTCCTGAACAACCCAATATCAAGTAATGAGATTAAAAATGTCATTAAAAACTTACTGACAAAGAAAAGCCCAGACCCTGATGGATTCACAGCAGAATTTTATAAAACATTCAGTGAAGATTTAATGCCAACACTCCTCAAACGTTTCAGTGAAATTGAAAAGGAAGCAATTTCTGGAGGCAACTATTATGCTGATGCCAAAACCAGAGAAGGACCCAACCAAGAAAGAGAACTATAGACCAGTCTTCCTAATGAACATAGATGCAAAGACACTCAGTACAATACTAGCAAATAGAATACAGCGAATCATAAGGAAAATTATACACCATGACCAGGTTGGATTCATTCCAGGAATGCAGGGATGGTTCAATATTCGCAAATCAATTAATGTAATACATCACATCAATAGAGCTGAAGACAAAAACCACATGATCATCTCAATAGATGAAGAAAAAGCTCTAAATAAAGTCCAACATTCATTCATGTTAAAAACCCTAGAAAAAATAGAAATAGATGGGCTCTACTTCAATCTGATCAAAGCCATCTATGACAAACCAACAGCCAACATCATACTAAATGGACAAAAACTGAAAGCTTTCTCTCTAAAGTCAGGAACAAGACAAGGATGTGTACTGTCACCACTACTATTCAACATAGTTCTGGGAGCAGTAGCCATAACAATTAGATAAGAGAGGGAAATAAAAGGAATAAGAATACAAAAGGAAGAAGTAAAACTATCAGTATTTGCAGATGACATGATACTTTACTTGGAAGACTCCAAAAACTCCACAAAACTGCTTGAATTAACTGACAAATTCAGCAGAGTAGCTGGATACAAAGTCAACACCCAAAAATCAATAGCATTCCTATACACAAACAAAAAACAGACTGAGAGAGAAATTAAGGAAAGTATACCTTTTACAATAGCATCCAAGAAACTAAAATATTTAGGAATCAATCTAACAAAAGAAGAAAAAGATCTATTCAATGAAAGCTACAGTGCTCTCAAAAAAGAGATCAAAGAGGGTTTCAATAAATGGAAAAACATTCCCTACTTATGGTTAGGAAGAACCAACATTGTGCAAATGGCCATACTACCAAAATTGTTGTACAGATGCAATGCAATTTCCATTAAACTATCATTAGCATACCTCACAGATCTAGAGACAATATTCCTCAAATTCATCTGGAACCAGAAGAGACCCAGAATAGCAAAAGCAATTCTGGGCAACAAGGACAAGTCAGGTGGAATCACAATCCCTGACCTGAAACTATACTACAATGCTACTGCAATAAAATTAACCTGGTACTGGCTAAAAAACAGACCTGAGGATCAATGGAACAGACTGTAAGATACAGCCACAACCACTCAAACACACTCAGCCACCTAATCTTTGACAAAGGGGCCAATCAAACTCACTGGAAGAAACAGAGCCTCTTTAACAACTGGTGCTAGAAAAATTGGCTTGCCTCTTGCCGAAGACTAAAAATAGACCCAAGTCTATGACCATGCACCAAACTCAAGTCAAAATGGATCACAGATCGCAATATTGAAACAGAAACACTAAACCTATTGGAAGAGAAGGTAGGTAAAAATCTTAAACACATAGAAGCAGGCAGAGAGTTCATGAACAAAAATCAAACTGCAAGGGAAACACTTCAAAGAATCAACAACTGGGACTTCATCTTACTGAAAAGTTTTTGCACATCTAAAGAAATCACCAGCAGAGTAAAAAGAAAACACACAAATTGGGAAAAATATCCTAGCTGACTGTCCCTTGGACAAAGGCCTTCTATCTAGAACATACAAAGAATTAAAAAGCATGAATCTGTCCAAATTCAAAGACCCAGTCCAGAAATGGGCATCTGAGATGAATACACACTTCTCAGATAAAGAAATACAAATGGCAAATAAATATATGAGAAAATGTTCTACATCTTTAGTCATTCAAGAAATGCAAATAAAAACAACATTGAGATTTCATCTCACCCCAGTAAGATTAGCCAGCATTAAGAAATCATCCAATAACGAATGCTGGCGAGGCTATGAAGAAATAGGAAATCTTCTGCACTGTTGGTGGGAATGCAGACTGGTGAACCACTGTGTAGATCGATTTGGAGATTCCTCAGCAAACTAGGTCTAGAGGTCCCATTCAACTCAGCTATTCCCCTTCTGGGTATTTTCCCAGAAGATCTGAAAACATCATATCACCATGATATATGTTGCACCCATGTTTATAGCATGCAATCTATAGTAGTTAAATCGTGGAAGTAACCCAAATGTCTGTCTACAGAGGACTGGATAAAAAAACTGTAGCATTTTAACATAATGGAATATTATTCAACTATAAAGAAAGACAAACTTGAGGCTTTTATAAGCAAATGGTCACAATTAGAGAGACCATACTCATAAGTGAAATAAATCAGATGTACTTGTGCAAACAGCATTTGTATCATTAGTGTAAGACTCCAAAAGTAGGAATATAAATTAGGAGATATGAAAGGAAACTGCTCAAAAGTAAAGAGCAACTGGGACGAGAGGAAGGAGGAAAGGAAGAAAGGGATAGCTATGTATGTGTGTATGTATATGCAGGATTGCTAACGTGGTTGCACTATTGTCTCATGTCGCTTTATTGTAAGGAATAGTCAATGATTAGTTGTTTGGTCAATCTTGTATGTCTATATGTGTTATCCTGAACATACATTTTGAAGTTAACAATATGTAATACAACAACCATTGTTAATTCTCTGTCACCTTAGCTGTAATTCAGTTTTTGTACTGTTCTTGTGCTACTTTGCTTCTGTTTGCTGATGTTCACATTCTTTTACTTTTAAAATAAGAAAAAAATAAAATTCTAATATATCATTTAGATTTATTCATTAAGATGTATCAATGAGTCATTTCGTGTGCATATTTTTACTTAATTTTTAACTCCTCAGTTCGTTCCCACCTTATTTATTTGTAAGAGTTCTTTTTTTTTTTTTTTTTTTTTTGCAGTACTGGGGATCGAACTCAGGACCCTGCGCTTGCTAGGCAAGCGCTTATTCCACTGAGCTATATCCCCAGCCCCTTGTAAGAGTTCTTTATATGTTTAAGATATTAGAACTTCATTTAGGTATGTTGCAAATATTTTTATAAATTGTCATTTAACATAATGTTTTAAATTTTTATTCTACAGAGATTTAACTTTTAAATAAACGTCTTAATTTCTTTTCATTTCAGATTTCTTTCTCAAAGGATAGTTTTAAACCAGGCATTGATGGCATAAGCCTGTCATCCCAGCACTCAGACCTCTGAGGAAGAAAGGATTGCCATGAATTCAAGGCCAGCCTGAACTACTTAGCAAGAATCTGTCTCAAAAAGAAAAGCAAAACAAAACATAACAAAACAAAATACAAAGGACAGTTTTAGAAAGGCCACTATAACAAAAATGACTATTCAAACATTTTTGTGTAGTTGAAGCTAGATTCACACATTTTAAAATGGATCATTCCATACTTAACAGTTATTTTAGTACATTGTCTGAGTTAAAATTGCATTTTTACTCTTTATAAATGGCTAGCTGAGAATCCCAATATGTATCAACTAATCAAACATCAAGAACATATTTTAAATAATTCTTCCCTTCCCACTTTATGGTATAGTGCCTGTTAGACACATTGTGGTCTGTGGAGAGCTGTTAGCACATACTGGCATTTGCTGAAGGAAAATGTAAGTCTCAGGCTCTGTTAAATCAGAATTTAGTTTCAACGAGATCTCTGAATTTGTGCACACATTATTTAGGAAGCACATATTTAACTCTCATTTATTCCCATATCATTCATCAGGCAACTGATTTTCATTAGTGTTCTTGTTATTTTTAATATTTTTAGAAATAGGGATTTTGCTCATTTATTCATTGATATGAGTTTTATAATTATGTTGATCAAGTTGCAGAAAGGATTACCTTGATTAGTTTTCTGGTTTTGAAACTTCATTGATATGGCATAGATAATTGTTTAACCTATTCAAGAAGTTTGTCACACATAGTGGCTCATGGCTCTAATTCCAGCACTGGGGAAGCTGAGACAGGAAGCTTGCTGCAAGTTTGAGGCCAGCCTGGGCTACATACTGAGTTGAAGGCCAGCCTGAAAAACACAGTGAGATCCTGCCTCAAAAATAAATAAATAAATAAATAAATAAATAAATAAACAAATAAATAAATAAAGGCTTGCATCTGTTCTTCATACTCTAAATTTTGTTTCAACTGGAAACAGATCTAAATTTATTAAGAGTCACTTCAAGGACTATTGAGATAAATAACGGATTTTTTTTCTTTGATTCATGGATATGACATATCACATTAATAGATTTCTAGAAAGTAAACCACTGGTGCATTATGCCATAATATTTGTTTGCTTAAAAAGAAGCTCGGCAGTTTCAAATATTTTCTTTAGAATTAAAAACCATTTTATAAAAAAACATACAATGTAAATAAATAAGATTATTCAGTAAATCATATCTATCTATATAGTAGATTTCATTGTCAGAGTTATTTTGACTTTGTAATATTAATTATGACTTTTTATCATTTACTATTGTTTTTCTGCAGTGAATTATGGGAAATTTCAAATATATACACAATTGCATTTGAACACCCATATACCCACCACCTAGTTCTTAAACTTTCTGCTGTTTCTCTCTCTGTCTCTCTTCTTGTTGTTATTGAATTTACTGTGTAGCTCGGGCTGTCATCAGACTCATTGTTATCTGCCTGCCTGAGCCTCTGGGGTACAAGGACTACAGGCATGTACCACCATGCCCCACCAGCATTTTCTTTCAGATATCTTATTATTTGTTGAAGATGTAACTCTCAAGCTATCCGTATATCTATTGATGTATGTCTATGCAATTTTGTGCATTGCATACATTGACACATGTCCCACTCTCCAGGGCAGCACACATTTCACTAATGACAGTTCAGCCTTTGTCTACTACTTTTCTCTACTGATACAACATTTGCATACAAGAAAATATCTAAGTCTTAATTTCCACGTTCAATGAGTTCAGACAAATTCATACACCTGTGTAACCCAATCGCTTACGAATACCGTGTATAGAAAATTATCATCCTTCAAGAAGGTCGCGCCTGCCTTTGCCATTCATTTTCTTCTAGTCTCCCAGAGGCAACCCCAGATTTGTTTTGTGTGTTTTAGAATTTCACTTCAGTGCAGTCACAAAGCATATACTCCTTTAAATCTCACTTGAAATGTATTCTTTGGTTAGCAGTTTATCTTTTAAAATGCCTGATTATTGTTTTATTTCATGAATGTACCCATGTGTCCATTCTTCCGTCCATAGGCACACTATCCAATCTGGGTTTGCGTAGTGTAAATAAAGCTACCATAGACATCGATGTAGGACATTTTATGGACCTGTATCTTTTGCTTATCTTGGTAAATATCTAAGAACATAACTGTTAAATGGTAAGCTTTAGTGTTATAAGAAACTGCTCCCCCTTTTTTTGAAAAGCAATTGTAACATTTGGCATCCCTATCAACAGTGTATGAAACTTTGTTCACACAGTATCCTCGATGACATTTGCTGTTGTCAGCCTTTGTAATTATAGCCATTCAGGTTGATGCAATGTTTAAAGAGCTATTTAAAAAGTTAATACAAAGTATGTGTTTTGTGTGCTGTGTAAGTTTGAGGAAAAAAATTTCCCAGAATAACTATACCTAATAGCATTTTTGGAACTGAGTTTTGATATAATGGAGACAAGTTGGACATTCTTGTTCAAATACTTTTTATTCTTTTGCACTCTTTGGAATATGTTTTGCTAGTTATCCTTTTCTTGGTAGTTTTACTTGTATTCAGTTTGATTTTGATTTGTATCCTTTTTTCTTTCAGTTAATAAATTTAATTTTTCTTCCACCTAATAAATTCAATGTATTAATTTTTCCTTCACTTGATACATTTAATGTTTTAAATTTATCTAAAATTTTAATTTAAAAATATTTATTTTTATTTCTAATTTTTTGTTTTCTGCCTTTTTGGGTCCAATGAAGTACATTCAAATTCAGCAGTGTGATTATTAGAAATAATGTGTACGATGTAAAATTATTATCATTGTCAATTGACAGATCCACGACATTACATACTTGCATGTGTGAGAGAGAATGTTTAAAATCTACTCTCTGAGCAAATATCCAGTATACAACACACAACAATTATCAACTGTAGTTCCATGCTACAGTCTGTAACTTCTCAGCATTTATTCCAATTTATCACTAAAAGTTTGTCCTTTGACTGACGTTTTCCATATTTCCTTTCCTTACCTCTAAGCACCAATCAACTACAGTTCAACTCTCTACTTCTGTGAATCTGGCATTGAATTTGTGTTTTTAAAAATTCCATGCATAAATGATACCACAAATTATTTGCCTTTGTCTTCCTGACATTTCATTTTGTGTAATGCCCTTCAGTTTTATACAGGTTGAAATAAATTGCATTATTTCTTTCCTTTTTATGAGTTAATATATGAAAATGAATTAATCAAATCACATTTTTATCATCCATTCTTCCTTCAGGGGATGTCTTTGTTCATTTTCTGTGCTATAACAGAATACCTGAGGCTGGTTGATTGTAAAGAAGGGGATTTATTTTAGCTCATGGTTCTGGAGACTGCAAAGTCCAAGCGTATGGTCCTAGCATCTGGCTGGCTTCTAGTGAGGGCCTCTGGCTGCTTCATAACGTAGTAGAAAGGGAAGCAGGTGTTTGTGAAATCGGAAGGAACAAAGCAGGTTGGACACTATAGCAAACTGCTTTTGTGATAGCCAATCCATTTCCATGGAAATTACAGGAAGGCACTGGTAAGGGAAGGAGCACCGTGATGCGAAATGCGCTCTGTCAGGCCCCACTTCTCAGCACCACTCTATTGAGACAGCACTTTCAATCTACTTCTGTAGTGTAGATTCCTATAGATTCAAACCCCAAGAATGAACATTGTTTGTTTCTATGACTTGGCTATCATGAATCATTCATAATGAACATGAGAATACAAGCGTGTCTTTAGGTATTGATTTCATTTCCTTTAAACGTACACACAAACATATATTAGTTCAATTTTCAATAATTCTTAACTTCTTTTGTCCTTGGGAGCATGTAAGAGTATGCTCTTTGAAAGCATACAAGAGTATCTTCTAGGTGGCCCAATTTGTTGACACATAATTCTTCATAATAAAATGCAATTCTTTATAATAGTCTATTATTATGCTCTGTGTTTCTATAATATCAATTATAATCTCTTTTCTTTCATTTTTTATTTTTATTTTTTTAAATCTAATTAAAGATTTATAAATTTTGCTTATGTTTTCAAAAATCTAACTTAGTTTATTATTTTTCTCTATTAGTTTTCCAGATCTATTTCATTTTTTCCCACTGTTATATTTTCTACCTTTTACAACATTGGGTTAAGATCCTTCTACTACTTAAGGTGTAAAATTTGCTTGTTAATTGAGATCTTTCTTTTTTATGTCAGCATCTATTACTATATACATTCCTCCTACAACTACCATTGTAAAGTTCTGTAAGTCTTGATATATTTCAAATTTGTTTGTCTTTAAATATTTTTATATATCCCGCTTGACTTCTTTAACCCAAAGGTTATTTCAGAGCACATTGTTCAGTTTCCACATTTTTGAATTTTCAAGTTTTCCTGCTGTTTTTGATTACTAGTTTCATATATATCACAGTGATTGGGGAAAGTCCTTGATATGATTTCAGCTTTCTTAAGTTTGTTGAGACTTACTTTGTGGCTTCACATATGACATATCTCTGATACTGTTCTACATGAACTTGCAAAGACTGTGTCCACGGCTATTGGAAAAAGTGCTCTTTGTAAGACTGTTAGGTCCATAGTCTAAACTGTATCCAACCCTAATTTCTCATCATTGACTTTAAGTCTGGATCATTTGTCCACTGTTAAAAGTGGGATACTGAAGTTTCCTCAATTATTACATTACTTACCCTTCAGATCTTTTAATATGTGCTGTCACACTGTGTGTATTTAAGGACTTCATATATGTGTATACATACACACACACACACACACACATATGTGTGTGTGTATACATATATAGACCTTAAATGTATATAATATATATATGTATTATATTTGTAATTGTTGTATTTTCTTCATGAATTGGTACTTTTATCATTATATGCTTACCTTATTTGTCTTTTGTGAGAGATTTTCAAATAGTTTATTTTATCTAACATAAGCATAGATACTGTTATGGTTGATACATTGTGTCAACTTGGGGAGTCTAGAGGTTTGGCTGAGTGACTCAGCAGGAAGCCAGGGTGCTTACTTTGTATCCAGGGGGCAGCCTGTTTACAATGTAAGGGAAGGAAAGAGGTTGCTCGCCTGCCATTCCTCCCTTGCGCTGGTTGTTTTTGCTGTGCTTTGCTGCCATGAACTGTTGCCCTTTGCCATGTGTCATTCTGCCTCAGAACCAGTCAAATATGGACTGAAGCCTCCACAAACTGTAAGCTAAATAAACCTTTCCTTCCTTAATTTTTGGTGTTGGGTATTTTGTCTCAGCAATGAGAAAAAAAAAGTAACCAAGACAGATACCCTTATTCTAGTTCAGTTTCAATTAATATAGGATATCTTTTTCAGTCCCTTGACTTTGACTGTGTGTTTCTCTAAAATTGAGTGGAGCTTCTTCTAAGAGAATTTAATAGATTTTTTATGAATTTAAAAAACATTACCTACTATTTATTTATTTTACCTATTTATTTATTTATTTTCAAGATACAATCTTACTGTTTCTCAGGCTAGGACTGAGCTCAAAGGCTTTAGCAATCCTCATGCCTCAGCCTGGGATATATGGGACTATAAGCATGCATTACCAAGTATAGCTCTATATATTGTCTCTATGTTTATTGAACTAGCTAATAAATTATTGTACCTAGAGCTATATTTCATATTTTTGTCTTGTAACTTTTATACTGAAGGAATATATGATTTATATACTACCTGAATGTTATTGAAATATTTTTAATTTGACTACATACTTTTATCACTCAGTTTTCTACTTTCAAATGTTTTCATGTTATTAATTAATTAATCTCTTTCTGGTAGAAGAATTTGCTTTAGCATTTCTTAAGAGGCAGATCTAATAAGCAAGAATTCTATCAGCTTTTGTTTGTCTGGTAGAAAATAGGAGAAAGAAGTAGGAGTTGTGCTACTTTACTGTTTCACTTAATTCAGAGCTTTGTTATTGCTATCATTTGCATTTTAAATGTTATCCAAAGTCCCAGGTGCTAAGGCATAGTCCTTGGCTTGGTGCAATCGGGAAGTGGTACAAATTTTAGGAGGTGGAACACATGGGGAGTGATATGAAGAGGAGCGTGAAACCCCAGCCCCTTCCTTCAGCTCTGCTTCTTTTTCCTACTTGCCAGCAGAGGGGTCACTTTGCTCCACCACGCACTCCCTCCCATCTCCCATCGTGAATTACCTCATCACAGGTTCAAAAGCAACAGAGCCAACTGATCACAGGCCGCAACCCTGAGAACTGTGAGTCAAGATGAACTTTCACTGTTCGTAAAGAGATTGTTTCAAGTATTTGTCATAGCAACAGAAAGCTAACACTGCTACATACCTTGCCAATTTTTTAGGTACAAATTCCCAAATGAGGTACAGCAATGCTCTTAAAACATCCCACAAAACAAAATGTGACCTAAATTTATTAAAACAAATATTTTTCCAGAAGATCAGGGAAAAACATGAATGTCTGCCCTTGCCACTTATATTGATTATTGTACTAAGGCTCTAGTTAGGGTAATGAGGTGATAGAAAAAAAATGAATTTAGACAAATTGGAGAAAAAAATGGTAAAATTATCTCTATGTAAAGATGATACTGTCCTATATAGAGAAAGCCCTAAAAATTTCATGTAAAACTATTAAAGCTCGTAAATCAATTTAGTAAGGTTATAGTATACACAATCCATGTATAATAGTACTTTTCTATCTACACACTAAAGGTGAAGAATCTGTAAGTGAAACATAAAAACCCTATTTGTAATGGAGTCAAAAGAATAAATCACTTAGGTACAAATTTATACAAAGAAATGCCAGATTTGTACCCTGGAGACTACTAACATCATTGAAAGAAATTAAATATCTAAATAAAAAGAAAGAAATCCTGTGCTGTGGATTAGAAGACTTAGTATTTCTCAAGTGATCACATTCTTCAAAACATTCGAAGATTCTAAACAAGCTTGTGTAATGGGGGCTCTTTTCAAAATATCCTTACCTATACCTACTACTTTGAGAGTTTACCTATTTTTCTTTTCCAGCAAGCCAAGTGTTGCTGTTTTAACATATAGCTCTCTGATCTATTTTGATTTTTGTTTAGTAAATGATGAGAGATATGAGTCTAGACTCAATCTTCTGCATATGCATAGTCAGTTTTCTGACACCAGGCGTTAAAGAGGCTATCCGTGCTGTTTTACTGTGTGTTGTAACAAGGGATATATTTTTTTAAGAAAACAGGACATAAAAAATTGAGTAGTTAAACATTAAAATCCAAGAATTGCTGAAGATGCTCGTCATTACTACACAGGAAATATCCTGATGCCATACCCTCTCTAATTTTCCAGTGTGAGGAAGTCTCTTCACATACTAATCAGAAAATCGCTTGTTCTACCTAAGGAGAAACTATAGCTTCTTGGAGAGACACTGCTGGGTTCAGAGTCAGGGCAAAGGATGTGAGAGTGATCAAGGCAGAAACAAGGATGAGCGGCAGGAGTGTACGTGAGAGCTCTGGGAAGGCTCCAGCCATCACAAGCTCTCAAGTGACCGTCCCACAGCACTGTGCATGCCACACAGGGTAATATCAAAGGAAGAAAGGAGGAAATGGTGTGGATTAAAAATACGTGGACCAAAAACTCTTTCAATGGTTAGAAACCAAGATCACAACAATCTGCAAAAAGAAATAGAAACCGCAGTGAAGAAAGCGGCATTCTGCCAAGAAGGAACATGCAGACTGACGGACTGGAGTAATGTAAACAGAGAATGTCCAGACCTACTTCAGAGCCCCAACAGGCTAAGATAGAGATTTGTATAGCTGATGTCTGTTATATGTGCATTTCCTAACTATATAAAACGGGCAAGCATAGTAAAGCACCCACTATGTGGCAAGAACCATTTTAAGCATTTTTTAAAATTTTAAAGACAAAAGAATGAAGACATATCAACAACCAAACAGACATAAGCCAGAATAACACAAAAACAATAAAGAAAATACAAAATTCTAGAGAAGATAGTAGGGAATTAACAATGGTTGCTGTTACATAACGTTATCTTTGCATTGGGTTCTCGGTTATACAAATACGATTAATCGATTTACTCCTCCCTCATCTCCGTTGTTCTCCCACCCTATCAGTCATCTTCCCTCTGATAAGAATTGTACTTGTCTTTGCATTTGTTTCTCAGTTATACAGATAAAGGTGCATGCAATTAACCAAACAATTTACTCCTTTCTCTTCTCCATTGTTCTCCCACCCTATCAGTTATCTTCCCTCTGACAATAACTGTACTTTTTGGTTTTATTCATTCCCTCGGGCTCTCAAGTTGGGAAGACACATGGCTACTTCAAATTATGGTGCAACAAACATGGGTGCACACAAATTACTTTGGCACTAGGTGAAAAAGCATCCAACCTCAATGACGATACATAGACAGGGGCCCAGGCACACTAAAATCAGCACCCGACTGACAAGCCCTTGAGGCCCTCGGGGGTCCTGTAGGCTCTGCGGGGTCGTCCCCACATACCACCATGCTCCGTCCTGATGCAGAACGCCGGGGGATCTGGTCAAGTCCATGGGGTCGCCCTCGTGTACCGCCAGATTCCACCCCGATGTGCCACGCCCAGGGGCCTGCTCGAGTCCGTGGGGTCTCTCCTGTGCACCGCCAGGCTCTGCCCATTCCAAGCATTTAACTTGGCAATTTCAGACACCTTGGGGCCCCGTTGGGGGTGTAGGGATTTGAAATAACTTTTAAAAAATCTGTTCATAGCAATCAAAAGAACCTCATAAAACAACATTAATTACTACATCTCTTCAATTTTTGAACAATGCCATCTATGAGTTATAAGTATTTTTAAATTTTGTAATTGACACAATAAAAAAGTGTAACAATATGTGGGATATATGAGTACATTGTGTGATGTTGCAGTTAGATGAAATATACCTATCTGAAATATTTATTGTTTCTTTGTCATAAAACCATTAAAAATCCTTTCACCCAGGCTTTTTGAATTATGCAGTACAATATCTCTACCTATAGTTACCCTAATCAACAATAGAAGATCATAAGTTATTTCTACTATGTGCCTGTAACAGTATCAGTTAACTGGTCTATTTCCACCCTTTCCTTCCCCACTGTCCCTACTTTCCAGCGATCACTATTTGACCCTCGCCTCCCACAGCACCAGCATTTTTAGATTTCATATATGAATGAGGTCATTCAGTATATGTCTTTCTGTGCCTGGCTTATTCCACACAACATCATGTCTTCCAGTGGATCCAGACTGTTGCAAATGTCAAGCTCCCCTGCTCTTTATGGATACATAGTGTTCCATTATGTGCCGTATCACATTTACTTCATCCATTCACCAGTTGATGAACACTTGGGTGTTTCCCACTGTTTCGTCTTTCATAATTGGTGCTGCAAGAATGAAAGTGCTTCATTCCTCCTTTCCCTCCAGGAAAAAAATTAACTCCATCATATTTCCAGCATTTCTCACCACAGGAAGTAGCACAGCATATTTGTCATTTGTGTAGTTTCTGCTTTATCTGCCATATCTAACCCAACTCTGTGGGGTTCGTGCATTGCAATTGGATTGTCAAGCACCCTTGCGATATGGGGGATGCCTCACTGGGGGAGGCACAGATTACCATCTCTTTACAGAACAGAAAGTACCTGCACTTCTGCTTGTATCCATAGGCTTTCCTCACCAGCCTAGATATTAGACTCCTGGAAGTGGATGTTCTAGTGAGGGTTTTGATTATTAGGATATAAAGCTTCAAAGGGACAGGAGCAGTTAATAACCACTACAGTGCTCAAGAGAGAAATAAGTGTCTGCTCACTCTATTCCTATGAGGTGTCTTTGCTTTGTGCTTAGCAATCCCCCCTTCTTTTGATCTAAACTATTTTCTACATTTCTAATTTCCCATCAATTCTGCTAGCTACTTGATATCTTTTCAATACTTCTTAGGCTGGTTTTTGTTGTTCTCAATGAAAAATTTCATCAGCACAATTGTTACTTTCCATATTCTTCCCTAATGGTCTTTGGAATTTTCCACTCAATCTCCATCACTGCTACCATCTAGTTCCAAGCTACAGCATCTTTTTTCCCCTCGTAGCAAGGCAGTCAGTTCCTACTGCTGGTACCCATACCCATGCTGTCTTGTCAGAGTTCGTCTTTCATGCTGCACCTGGAGGGAGCTCTTGGAAACGTAAGCTGATCTGTTACACTGCCTTAATCCTTCAAAGGATTCTTGTTTTTTAAATGAATATCAAATCCTTGCAAGGTTTTGTGTCTACTCATTTCTGTACCAACTTAGTCATCTCTGTTCTATGTTCCAACCTCTAGACTTTCTCTCAGGTTCTTTCAGATGAATCATACCACCTGTTGCCATAGGACAGTTATCTGGAATTTATTGCCGTAGTTCAACAACTCTCATTTGAGAATGTTTTTCACCTAGTAAATTTTGATTCAGCTGTAATAGTAAAGCTTAAACAGTCTCTGGGTCCACTGTGAAAGCCAGGTTTCTTTGTGACTACTTGGTTCTCTTTCTTAACAGATATTGGTGTAATTTGTAACTTCATACTCACTGGCCTTGTCTTATTATTGTCAGCCTCACTGGCCTGTAAGCTCCAGATGACCAGGAGTCTCATCCATCTTTCTACTTCCTGTTCCATACTGCTTCCTAGTTTGCTGCTGGAAATTGATAAATATTCTATTAATATTTCTTAAATAAAAAATTCATGAGATAATTCACAGAATATGACTTAGATTTAGTGGCCTATTATTACTCATACATTTTTAAAGTTAAATATTTATATTATAATTCCTTTATGTTATTCTATCTTGTTCCACTTTGTGATTTATCCATAGATTTCTAGAAATAAATACTTTCCTGTCATTTATGTCTTCATGCTTTTGCTACATTAATTCTCTGTTCTTACAAAACAGAGCTGAAGATTACATATAGGGATTTTACTGACATTGCTCAATTTAAAAGAAATCATCTTATATCCTTCTATAGGCTTCCAGAATGACTTACACTAAAGGACAGAAAATGCTTTGCTAAAGAAAAAATGGTAGCCTTTCTGTTGAAGATTCTTCATCCAAGGTTGACATATAGAAGTATTCTCTCTTCCCCTGAATTTTACTTAGTCATAACATTTTACCTCAAGTTTCAATTATAATAGCTGAAAAACATTTAATGCTGAAAATAAATGAATGGCTGCTTCCAAATAACACACTGTTCTTTGAGGAAGATCACTTAAAATATCAAATTCATCTACACTCCATTATTGGTTGTTCTGAAAATCTCCTTTGGATCATATATCTCCGTGATGGTTGTTTTGATCCTTATATTGACATTTAGACAGGTGGGACAGATGGACAGTATCTAAAAGTACACACGTATAAAAATGCACTCATTGTACCCAGGCTAAAATGTTTATGATAAAGGAACCAAATTCATTGTGCTCATTTTTAAATAACTTTAAAGAATTCATGTTTAATTAAAAGTGATATATAAATCATGCTGTTTGCTAGCACTATTGACCGTGCCGACCCCATTCTGCCAAACTTAATATAAAATTAATTGTTAATTTTCAGGCCAGCAATCTGCTATGCAACAAGACATGGACTGGTTGTTCAGATACGAGTCACTGAAATATGAAACTTCATAACTGAAGACTTTTGTGATGTCTTAAAGTAATTCTCAATATTTGACGCTACTCTCAGTGTAGAAGTTTGCCCTTTTTGTATACTGAAACAAAGGTTTTGCAATGTATCTTTGAAGACTTGTCTGTGTAGCAGGTCTATTTTACATTCAGCTGAATGATTACTATTTCGGTAAAGTGCACTTAGCAATAAGAGTAGTGTGACCTTGCATGGTGGCAAAGAATGACTTATCTTTTGCACAATCATACACAATGGTGGACTAATCTAAACTTTTCCCATTCTGCAGTACTTAAAGACCTCTGGGTTAGTCTGACCTTCCATAAACAAATGCAGCATTTAAGCAACCTGTTATGAACAAAACTTGAAGCTGAAATAGCCACCAACTCCAGAGTAAGTGATGATTAACTTAGGGAGTGCTTGGATCCATCCTGAAGAAGGTTAACCTGACCTCAAATGACAAAATGATATACCTTACTTATATTGCATGCATTGCATTGTTGTTAGGACAACAGCTATTCTACTATTTGGAGGCTTGTCTGAAAAAAAAAAAAAAAAAACTTGACCAGTAAATGTTTCTATGGCATATCCTCTTTGAGCAAGCATCTCCAACTGTACTAAATGACTTTTTATTTTTCTCTTCTTTTATTTTTTAACTAAAGAGTGAGACATATTGACTATTTCTTTAAATAGAAATCAATGCCTTTCTCTAGGTGAAGGAAAAGCATATTTTCCAATATTTTTGTACTGGGAATGACAACGCTGAGACCTTACCTTTTAATTTCTCTATAGCATTCACCCAGAGCATTCCATTCAGCTGAGCAAGGCGAGTGTATGTCATCACTCAGGCTGAGCTCATTCAAGCTTCTGTGCTCCCATTTCTCCTAGGACCTGTGATAACTGCTTTGTACCTAATATCTTCTTCTGCTCTGTCTCTAGCTACTCAGCCAGCACTCTGAAAGGCCTTCTTTATACCTCATTATCATGATAGACAGAATCACACTTTGGAATACCACCATCCTGCCTACAACCATATGCTTCTTAGAAATTCAACTCTCAAGCTTCCCATTTCTTTTTTCATTCAGGAAATCAAGTTAGAGCAAAAGGCAGAATATATTTATTACTTAACATTAATTCAATCCGTTGTTTTGGGTGAAGTTATTGGCAAATTTTCTCAAATTATTTTATTAGAAAATTATTTGTGCCACAGATAGTGTGTCATGACATTGGTTGAATTGCATCAGTCCAGTCGAATTCAATCCTGTTTATTTATCAAGGTGCAGCTAAAATCCACTGTAACAGGCTATAAGCATCTATTTGTTTATTCACTCACTCAACAGTCACTTATTTCCTAGACCAAACATTGCATAAGGTGTTGAGAATATAAAGACAGAGTGAAGTCCCTACAATGGTTAATCTAGATTGTAGACTTGAAGGGTTTGAGAGACACTATCTGCCAGGAAATTAGTAAAGCACACTGCTGGATTGTCTACGTGGGTCATGAGAACATGACCTTAGGGACGATGTGTGTTCCCTGGCCTCTTCCTGGTGCTCCTCTTCCTGTTCTTCCTGAAGTGAGCAGGTCTGTTCCACCACTTTTTTCTACCATAATATTCCTGCCTTGGATCCTGTGTGCCATGACCTGAAACCTCTGGAAGTATGAGCCAAAAATAGACCTCTTCTCCTTTAGTTTATGGTGTCTGGCATTTTGTCCTAGCAACTGAAAAACTGACCAATACAGTCTCTGTTTTCAAAATGAATATGGGGAATTCCCCACATATTTGTGACAAGTATTTCTGCACTTTTTAGTTGAGCTGATAGGAAATATCAGAATCCTTCTGAATGCATCTCTCTAAGCAATGGGAACCAATCTCTTAAAATAGATATTTCCATTATAGCTGAGCAAACATGCAAATTAATTATCAGTAAACTATATTGCTTAGACTGAGGAAAATATTAGGTGAAAAACTTCATGTCTATATATCAATGTAAAATGTATAACTTCTGTAAACACCATGGAGTCCTGTGAGGATCAAAATGTCTGAATAGAAAAAACAGAGTTTAGAAGAGAAGTAAAATATGCCTACAAATAACAAGAATATAAGCCAATGCCCTTATAAATATGGTCTCCATGAGTCATTTCTAAATCATTTTTAACCTACTCTACCCAGACTTCTGATCTAATGGCCCAATTCTAGGCCTTACTCTTACCAGTAATCATGTCCTCATTTCCAAGTACAAAAAAAAAGCACTATAAATTTGGAATTTTATTTGATCACTTCATAGAATTTCATACTGATTACTATGGTTCCTGATTGCAAGCATAGTAGTTCTGATTTTCCATTTACCTGTCTGAAAATTTCTATTCATATGGTTCTATGCATTTCTTTCTTTGGCTCCTTATATTTGGGGTTCCTTAGTGTCCTTTGGTTATTTTTCTTTACATAATCTGTTTGTTTTCTCCAATCTCAAGGTAGTCATTAAGCTACTCCCTTAGATACCATTGACTTCACAGTCTAAGTGAATGGTGTTCCTAGAACTGTACTGGGCATAATTTGCATGGCTAAACGTGTGCATAATTCCTTTCAAATCTATTTCTAGTCTAGGGACTTTGCTCTACTTTCTTGATTTCTCCATGGTGGCAAGAATTATTCTCCTGTATAATTAATTGTACCTAGACAATCAAACCCAAGCCTATATATTCAGTTCTAAATATTCCAAAATCCCAGGTTCGTGTTTCTAACTATCCTGACTAGATATTATAGAGGTTTTTCTGTGTTGTGTTGCAAGTTCCCCCGTCCCTCCATTCATTAGACCTGATACCTCTACTCGATTCGCTATTTTAGTATGTTCTTATACATTCCCTTCCCCAAACTAAGAGCTGCAGAGCCAACTCTAAAATACATCTCAAATCTGTCACCTTTTCGCCATTCTTACATAATTTCATACATAGTACACTTGGAGTTCTCACAATTTTTTGCATGACTTACTATAGTCTTAACATGCTTCAGCATCACAAATTCTAACTACCTGTTCCTCTTTTTTTTTTTTTTTTTTTGGTCTTTTCTCATGGTTTTCTGAAAACATGTCTTGCTTTTGATTTTTCCTTCTTTCTCTCTTTTGTTTTTTGCTTTCCCTTTTTTCTTTCTTCTCACAATGCTAGGGTATGAACCCAGGCCTCAGCACTAAAGTATATGCCTAACCCTATTTGTTTGTTTGTTTGTTTGTTTTTGAGGCAGAGATTCTCTAAGTTGCTAAGTTGCCCAAGTTAACCTTGAATTTGTGATTTCCTGTCTTAGTACCTAAACCTCCCATGGATGGGTTGTATGCATGTGATGCCACCTTACACAAGTTTCAAATTTTTTTTTTTTTGGTATCAGGATGTGTGCCTTTCCCTTTCTTCCAGTTACCTGTGTTTTCAGTTGACTTCCTTGGAGCAACTCCAGTGTGAGTCCTCTCCACGCTGAACCTTTCCCTGTTTTTTTTTTTTTTTAACCCAAGTAATGTTTGTTACAAGATTCTTATGATAAAAATAGTTTCCAAGTTCAACTCAAATGTTATTCCCCTTTAAAATTTTCTTTTTTTTTTTTTTTTTTGCTGTACTGGGGATCAAACTCAGGACCCTGCGCTTGCTAGGCAGGCGCTTATTCCACTGAGCTATATCCCCAGCCAAGGAAAACATTTTCTCTGTTTTTCTTTTTTTTTTTTTTTGGCGGTACTGGGGATTGAACTCAGGACCCTGCGCTTGCTAGGCAGGCACTTATTCCACTGAGCTATATCCCCAGCTCCCCCTTTAAAGTTTTCACTAATATTTTTCCAGTTTAATTCTCCTCCATAGAATATTACCATTTTTCTGGGTCTCACAAATGTTTAATTTGTGTTACTCATAAAGCACATTTGCTAATAATCACTTTTTACAGGATGCTTTTTTATTTTATTAGACTATGAATTCCTTCAGGTCAAACCAGGGGTCTTATTCATTTATGCATCTTTTTAATACTAATAAGTGAGTAATATATACAAATTCTCAAATTAAATTCAGGAGGAATTAAATTTTATAACATTTATGAGTTAAACATCTAAACATATTTTTAATATGTACAGCAGTAGATGATTCTCATCTCAAAGGCATACACATTTTTGTGCAAAATGTTAAGTTGTTCTATACAAGTAATTAATAGGAAATTGACAAAAACATAAAAATGTGTTTACTAGTCACTAAACCTTGCAATTATCGTTAAACTACTCAGTGATTTGAGGTGGTATTATGTATTCTGTCAGTTTGCAATTCTTAAAAGTTATTTTTTTAAAAGTAATGGTGCTTGTTTGTTGCTGATGATTGAACCCAGAGCCTCAGACACACAAGGCAGATGCTTTACCACTGAGCCATACTAAAACTTTGCTTCAGTTTTCTACTCTCTGCTGAGTGCTTTTCTCTCACTGATTCAGATGCACGTTCATCCCTCTCATTCATATCCGCTTGGTGTTCACAGGCTTCCGCACTGCCTCTCAGTATCCCAGTCTTCAGTTTGCTTCTATTGTGTTCACACCTTCACATTATATTTATACTTTCCACAATTGTTTCTTCGAATGTGGTTTATACCAATAAAATCCAAATATCAGTGGAAAAAGGATGGAAGTGAGATTGCAGAATTATAAGAAATCCAGAAGTCACCTGGGAGAAACAACAGAACTTTCACCAACTTCTGCCAGTTAAACTTTAGTAACACAGGAAGCAGGTAGGAAAGAGACTGAAGACTAGGTCTTTTTATAGCAGGATGCTAACATGCACTGAGAGCAGTGGGTAGTATCAATTGAAAGTTATTGGGTCAAAAAGTCTACAGTTGTATTGAGAAATTAATCAAAATATGAAAGTCATTGATGTGATTGATGATCTTGTGAAAATTGTAAAAGAATAGAAATAGGGCTGACTACATTTTGGTGGTGATTAAACATAATTTTGATCTTCTTATTTCTAAAACGTATTTTCCTGAAGTTGACTGTTAGATTAATCAACTCTTTGGCCCACTTCTTCTCTCAACAAACTGGTACATATTTTAAAATAACCATGCTAAGATATTGTAAATGTAATCTGATCTGAAAAACATTAAAAAAACTATTTCCTAATTAACTTACTTTCAAATCACCCATAGACATTAAATGTAATATGACTTTGGAAGACTATGGGAAATTCTATAATTGCCCATGTGTACTGTAAAAATAGGATCACAGTTGCAAAAATGTTTTTGTAAATAACAGAGCGTAACATTCTGCCTTGCTTCAGAATATGTCAGGCAGAAGAATAGCCCCAAAAGACATCCACGTCCTACTCCCAGAAATTTGTGAATATGTTCTTACCTCAGTAAGCAAAAGAAACTCTGAAAATGTGGTTAAATCAAGGCCTCTGAGAGAGACACAATCCTGAATTATCCAAGTGAACTCAATGTAATCCCATGGATCCTTAGAGTCAGAGAGTGTTCCTGTCTGTTTCTGTTCTTGATTTAAGCCTGGGAGATCAATGTCAAATTTTTCACCTAGAAAGACAGGAGATAATTAATTTTTGTTACTTTAAATCACAAATTTGTGGCATATGTAATACCAGCAATAAAAGACCAAAGCACAGTGTCAAGAATTTTTAAAATGATCATTTAATTTGAATGAAGATTCTCCCAAAGAGTGAAGGAAAGAGAGCTGCTTTAAGAGCTGCTGTTGGGAAATCTGGCTAGGCATATGCAAAAGGTTGAATCTAAGCTCACGTCTCTCACCATTTACTCACCTAAAATCAAAATGGATCAAAGAACTAAGTGTTAAAGCAGAAACACTAACCTGCTGGAAGACAAAATAAATTAAACTCTTGAAGTCAAAGCATAGGCAAGAACTTTCTGAACACAACTCTAATTAACAGGAAATAATATCAACAATCAACAAATGGGGTTGTATCAAGTTAAAAAGCTTCTGCACAGCAAGCAAAAAAACAGAGTGAAAAGACAACTCAAAGAACAGGAAAAATTTTACCAGCTCCTCCTCAGATGGAAGACCAATATCTAGAATATGTAAAGAATTGAAAAACTTACACCTCCTCACAATTAAAAGAACTAATCAACAATGAACAACGGAAATAAATAGACACTTCACTGAAGAAGAAGTATAAATGGCCAAATGGTAAAGAAATGCTTCACATCACTGGCCATTAAAAAACGCAAACAACCCTGAGACTTCGTATTACCCCAGAAAGAATGGCCGTCAACCCGAAAGCAAATGGCAGCAAACACTGGAAGGCTGCAGGTGAGAAAGGTCCCCTTCCACAGTGTGGATGATAGTATCAACTAGGACACCACTAAGGAAATCAGTATGGAGACTCCTCAAAAACCTAAAACTAGAAAACTATTTGACCAGCTGCTCCCCTTACAGTTAAAGATATATAGATAGATAGATAGATAGATAGATAGATAGATAGATAGATCTATATCTATACATACAGATAGACGATATATATAATATATATAAAAATGTATTTATAGCAGTATAATTCTTAACAGCTAAATCTTGTAATCAGCCTATAAGTCTGTCAAGAGATGAATGGATAAAGAAAACAGGATATTTACATACAACAAAGTACTACTTTGCCCAAAAAAGATAAAGTTGAGTCATTTGTAGGAAATTAGATGCACCCAGGGACCATAATGTAAAGTGAAGTGGATCAGACATGGTAGGCTTAAATACCACATTTCTTTTATATGAGAAATTATAAATGAAAAACAAAATAAATGGTAAATAACAGGAAACAGGGAGCCAGATCTTGAAGGGAAAGGGGACCAAGACAAGGAAGAATGGGAGGAAAGGAAGGAAAGGGGGCTGGAAGAAAGAAATTATGCTGTTATTTAAACATACTAACTCCACACAAGTAACGGAAACATCATATACTGCAAAGATGTACAAAAATGAAGTCTCTCCAGAGATGCATATAGGAGCCAGGGAGGGAAGTCCCAGGGGAAGAGGAGCAGAAATTAAGATGCATTGTGTGCTTCTACCAATTTCCCATGAGGAATGGAAAGTATGTACTACGAACACGTACTAATACAAAGATACAAATTTTAAGGTGGACCGTAACATATCCCACGAGAAGCAGTTTCCTTCTCTCACATTCAGTAGTGCATCATCCTGGACAACCTTCTCGCTGCCTCCTACTATCCTGAGAAGGTGGTATCTTTTTCCCTGCTGCAAATTAAAGAGCAGACCCTCTTAATACATTCCTAGGAGTATCCAAATAATTACAATGCTCCTGGCACCAAAATCTCCTTTTTTTCCCCACCAACACATTGTGTCAAAGGCTTTTCCACTCTTCCTTGCCTGTGTATGCCTATGAAATCCAAACAAAATTGAAGAGGACGACCGCACCCAATTTCCGTTTGGCCTTCGCAGTTAGGAAGTAGATGCGTTTTCACGGTCATCTTAACATGAGAAAGGGACCCACTAATATAATCTAACCGTGGAAGCGTGCTGAAGTCACCACAGAGTTGCGTGGCCTCTGAGAGCCTCTCCTTTTTACCTAAGAGCAAACGAACGATTTGCTTTTCAGAAATGCATATGTTGGCCACATTGAAGGATAATAGTTGGTGCTCTCCTTTGCCCTCTTGTCTCTAATTTTTGGCTGGTAGGGAGACAAATAATCAGGAGCATCGGGTGTAAATTGTCCATTGGACTGACTGACAGCACTTTAGAAAGTTTCACTGTCCTCTCTCTTTTGTCCAGTTATTGGCAGGAAATTTGGCCTGGTGGTTTTCCGGCGCTATAACTTTGCTAACGCTGCAGAAGGTTGGAAAAAGGCTGTAACTTTTTTCTTCTATATGCTTGGGTTCAGATAACTTAACCTTTCAGTGCAGGTTTTTAAAAAGATTTCACGCCCTCTGCATATCTGTTAAAAAATAAGCTCATCAATAATATCTCTTTGAGTTCTAAAGTTCAAATTCAGTCAGTTATAGTGAAACCCAGCTGGCTTGCTTCTGTGGGGTGTAGCCTAGCTTGTTTTTATTAGAATAGAACTGCTGTCCCTAGGAGATGTTTGAGGAATTGCAAGGACGAGCCCAGGGTGTCTCCCTCCCTGTGGCTTGGCTTTACTGAGTGTTACTGCTGGTGGAAGTGGCTTGTATCTCATTACAGGCAGAGCACTGCAGGGTATTTTATTTCCTGAATCTACAGAGTATGGAAAAGTTCAATGAAACAAGTAGTTACGGTTGAGGCCTTCAGTGGAAAGGAAATGGGAATATTTGTTTGTTTTGGCTATGAGGCAAGTTCAAAGATGGAGACTTTTGTTTTTTGAAACTCTGGTGAACAGCTCCAGTTTCATGTCAAACATCAGGGTTTTTCATGCAGGATGTAAACATTTCCTGCTGGCCAAGTCTGTTTCTATAATGGTAAGCCCATAGATTCTGTGCTACTAGCACTGTCATTGTGCCAAGAGTTCCTGTATTCAACAGGGGAGGTTAAAAGTCAGTCTGGCTTCACAGCTGTTTTTTAGTAGAAACTGGCTTTCTGACAGCTCTGGAAACACACAGGTACCTCCTCAGGCAAGAATTAATCAGTAGGTCTCTCCTCTCAGGAGCAATGCGGAGTTGTCAGGAATGAAACTATAAACACGCCTGGGCGTGTTTGTCACAGCAGTGCGTGGGGGGGGGGCTTGTGGAAATCAATTTTAAGAGGGCAATTGATGAATACAGATGATCTCAGAGTTTCATTTCATAATTTATTCTGGCACATTTTAAGGTAAGAATGAGCATAGCTGAAAGTTTGAAGGGTGAATCTTAATTTCCTTTTGAATTATAGTAAATTTCAAGATAGTGTATCTTCAGTTTTGATTAATCTCAATTTGGCAACAACTCCCAACACTTTAGCTTTCATTTCATTTTTTCTCTGGTTTCTCTGTCACACAGTTATTGATTTATAAACAAATACTTAAATGCTGGGAAGAAAGAGACTTTGATTTAAAACAATTGTGGGATTGAAAAGAAAATATCATTTTAAGACATGGAGAAACTTCTCCTAATGGATCTATTTATAAATTATTTCTTATAATTCAGATCTTGTTCAGTTGAGGATTCCTTCTACACTTGTACAAGTTTTCAAATGTGTACCCTAAATGATAGCATTTGATAAACCCATTTTAGGGTCTGCTCTATGATCTAAATCACAAAATTGACACTAAGAATTATGGACTTTTCCTTTGATAAAAGTTGCCAGAAGTGGGAGAACAAGCATTAGAGATTTTTTAAAGTACTTGAAAGAGAGGAGATCCCCCAGGCTTTCTAATTAATAAGGTTTGCTGTGCACATCTCTACTGAGAGGAGAGATTAAAAAGGAAGATCGAGTACAGACATCACAAATATTTTGGAAAGACCATAATGTTCTACGGACAGCCAAAGGTGTAGCTTTTAAAACACCATAATGGAAAATACCAACTTAAAAGGTAAAAGCTGTATTTTTTTTCTAGCATGAGTTGTCTGTGTCTTTTGATTTTTGTGGGAAAATATAAATGAAAAGCTGTGGGTGTGGGTGCCTTTATAGAGAAATAAGCCTTTGTCCTCTCTCATACAATATTCACCAAATATGGATGACTGAGAGAACCGAGCACTCATTTGTACATAGATAAAGTTGTTTAGGTTTTTCATAAGAGAAAGACTTCAAGTTTCTACTAATGTACTGTTTTTCAAATCGAAAGTGTTCAACAGATACTCTAAAGTCTTTTGTTGCTTATTGTCACTGATAAAGAAAGCTTTGTCTAACATGTATACTTTCCTTGTTTATTCATACTATTTGGCACAAAAAATTAAGTCTTTGGTATAGATTCAAAGTCTGTCACCTGAGGATATGGTAACCTCTAGCCACATGTGCTCATTCAAGCATTTGAAATGTGGCCACTCTGAAATGAAATGCCCTGTAATGTGTAAAACACATATATAACTTCAAGCCCCACACAAAGATTCAAAATATTTCAATAATATTCTCATATTTATATGCTGAAACAATAATTATATACAGACATGTTAGGGTAAATAAACATATTGTTCAATTTGTCTCCCATTTCAATATTCCTATTAGCAAATTTCACTTTGCAATTTAAGTTCACATTAGTAGTTCACATTATATTTCTGTTGACCAGCAGGGACCTAGAAGCCAACCAGGTAGAAGAGTTGCTTTTAAAAAAATAGACACAAAGAGGCTCCAGCCCTAAGATATGGAATAAATGTGAATGGGCTTTAACTTGGAGAGGTGGAGAAGGAAGTCTGAGAGAAAAAAGAAAGAGGACAAGAAGTCAGGGAATCCAAAAGACTGGAGAAAGCAGGAGTGGAGTCTGATGCTGAGACACAAATGCAAAACAAGTCCCCTCAGCACACAGACAGAGACACCACACACGCACACTGTCTCACAGCTCTGCTGTCCTCATGTGCTGTCACCCTGGTCTGCATGACTCACTGAACTGATTTCAAAGAAAATATAAAAGTATCAAAGATTTCACACTAATGCTCATGAAATCTCTTCCTGCAACTTTGGTGGACTCACTCTAATTGTGTAAGTTGTTATTATTAAACACACCCTCGGCATCTCACATCTGCTGAAATGCTCCATTGCTTACATGTTTGTATCCTTGTTGGCATTTTCCATACATTGCATTTCAACCAAAAGTCTAGGACTGAAATGCCAAAGTGATCTGATAGGTCACAGGCCCATATCTTGTCCCAGTCTGAACCTTTAAAAGCATAGGAAAGAAACAAAAATCAGTTCCACAAACACAACCTTCCTTATGTGGTCAGGATAATAAAAGGATATATACCACCCAAAAATTCATTTCCACAGTTCCCTAGGTCTTGGATGAATGAAAAACTGTAGTTTTTAGTTTTATGGATCTTCTCATCTTTACTAACACCAATGGTTTGAGAAATTAAGCAATTAATCTTTCTTTTAATTGTATAGAAATGTCAGTCAGTGAAGTAAACACAACTCGTTCCACTCTTGCTCTGTGAAAGTTATCTAGTGTGAAGGATTAGCTGCCATGTTCAACAATAACAAAGCTCTTGTTTTCCAATAAAGAGGTTAATTGGCTTCAGGGAAAATACACGTACAGAACACATAGGCCTAATATTGGTTTTGCAAAGGCCTTGTGTGAAGGAAGTTAATGTTTCCTGTTTATTAGCTGTTTTACAGCTATCTGCCCTTGACCAATAATTATGCTTACAGAGCTGATGCTAATGTGTGTCAGCTCAACAGCTCCTTAACGTGTCCCCTGCACCTGGTGCAATTGAGTTTGTCATCATTCCATTTGATCTCCACTCTCTATCGCTGGCTGTTGCTTCCTGGCTCCAAATACAGTGGTTCCTGCATAGAGGAAACACTGATACCAGAAAAACAGGCTGCTTTCCTAGGACCTGGGATTTTGTTGTTGTTACTGTTTTATTTTAAATATAATCATCTGGTCTGAAGCCTGAACTATGTAGTTAAAAAATCAGAATAACAAAGGTAGAAACTTTCTAAACCTCAGGGAATTTTAAAGCATAGTCACACAGATGTCCCACACTTGTCCACTGGGGAGGTGCCTCTGGAGTATTAGTAGCGTAGCAATCACTGAGGACCTGGTAGACAGGCAAACTCTGATTCCCTAAGTCTGGGGCAGGCCCTCCTAATCCACACCTCCACTATGCGTCCAGGGGATCCCATGGTCACACTGATTCATGGGGTAGCAAGGTGTTGTGGCTTCTGAGGACTACAATCATCTTAATAGCTACTCACTGATACTTACTGAGATGGGGCGAGTTATTTTCTACATAGAAACTGTTCTCTCGTCCCTTTGCAAAGGCCCAGCAGGCTGCATTCAGTGTGACTGTAGGCAGAAACCTTCTGCTAGATAACTTTGTGACCATCAGAAGAAAACTCACTGAGACCGAGCTTGCTCTGAAGCTGCTCCAAGCCACTCACAGTAATATGTATTCAGTAGAAAAGTGGCCAAAACAAGTCAAGAAGTGCAGTAGTGAAAGTTCCCAGTTGGGACACTTAAAGACATTAACTCCTTGAATTTCTTTTACCTTATTCACCTTCCGTTCCCTGTCCCCCCATAGATTATTTATTCCAAACTCAACCTGTTTCGTTCTGAAAGCATGCTCAGTAGGTTGCAAGCAGTTCCTTAGAAACTACCTACAAGGAACATAATTGCCGGGCATGGTGGCGCACTCCCGTAATCCCGGAGGATGGCTGCAAGTTCGAGGTCAGCCTGAACTGCATAGCCAGACCCTGTCTCAGTAAGACAAAAAAGGAAGGAAGGGAGGAAGGGAGGGAGGAAGAAAATAATCTACAGAATGTAAATGTTGCCTAATTTTAGATAAAGATGAAATCAATTTAGATCTTTCTTTAAGCTAGAAAAAGAAAACCGCCCCAAAACTCTATATCACAAATAAGGTACATGCAGTGTATCAATGACAATAAATGAGCATCGGGAGCAATAGCGATGCCTGACATTTGCACTTTTTAAGTAGAAAGGAGTTCTCCACCGTGTGGGAGAACTTAGCCCGACTTGTAGAGGCTGAGTTAAAATAGACTGAAGGACAGTCACCAGGCCAATTAGATTTCACCATACCAGTTTTCAGCTATAGCTCTAAACTGCAATGTTTCAATTAAATCCAATCTGTCTTGGGACAGGGGTCGGGCAGGGGAAATGAGGTCCAGAGTGCATGCTCAGAGATCTGGCAGGGGGGCAAGTTAGCATTTTTAGCTGAAAGTGGTCTTTGTTTGTATAGATCGTTGCTTACATAGCACTGAATGGTTTCACGTCTTTGCAGACATTTGTGCCATCGATTCATACTGTATACGACTAGGCCGTGGCACATTGGAATCTCTTCCTGCATCTCTGAGTTTATCTTGGTGGCACTACAGCAGAATTATAAAACAATCTTTTCTTCCCCTCTTGCTCTCTTTGCCGCATTGGGAGAGATTTTTGTCCTTGAGAATGTTAAGTGTCCAAACCATTTCTGAGTCCAGTTCATGGGCACCATTTGGAGGGAAGAGTTTGAGACAGTAGGAACCTCTTCCACGGGCCCACCACAAATCTACTGCAATGTAAAAAGAAAAGAAATAACATGTCCTCTGCTTCACCCCGCGGGGACACGAGGACGCTGTTCTTGTAGCTTCAAGTACCTTCTTTTCCGAGGTTGTTCTTAAGAATTATGAAATTGTACATTTCAGGAGACGGCATTGTTGACAACACTGCATAATAACAAAATAGAGGGCATAAATTAATGACATCAATAAACCGCGGACCTAGACACAAGCTGTGTTTAGTTAGAAGCAGTCCTACTTGTATTGGTCTGATAACTAGGACCTTTGTTTCTTTCCCGTGGTCTGTCAGTTTGGAATGGCCATGTCATTAGTTTCCTAGCACAAGTCTCAAAACCCAACTCGAAGGCCATGTCAGTCAGCTCATGGGTCTCTTCCCCGTCCCTTCTCCTCTCTCTCTCATGCTCTCTTGTGTGATAGTTTCACTCAGAAAGCTTGAAGTTTTCTGGGAAATTAGGTTACACACACCTCTCAGCGGGCAGAATCTCACTCCTCACTCTCATTTCCTCCATGTGAGATGCTCAGACTTAGGAAAGGGGAGGAGGCCTCCAAATACCAACAGCCTAGCGAGGGCCATTGCCCCACGTTCTGCACACTAGAAGATGTTTCCTGATTTAATTTAGAAGTGAATCTGAGATTGTTCATTTCCATGTATGAACTTTCAGGTTCTAGAAAAAACTTTTAACAGCTCAAAGCGTTGTTCTTACTGTTCACATGCTGGTTATATTTGTTGAAAGTTTAAATTTTCTTTCTGGGCTTCTCAGCATGCTCCCTCCGTTAGTTGTACTGCGTAAGGAAAGGGAATTTTTATCAATAAAACAGCCGTGGCTGGCCCATGCGGACGTGCACCTCTCTGGGGACACATAGCGTGACATAGAGGCTATGCAGATGAGTAACACAGTGAGAAAGAAAGGTAGCTCTGTGTCAGTGCTGCTAAATTTTGTTAAGGAGCAAGTCGGTCACTTTGCTGGGTCTCATTTGAGCTCCACCAGAAAAACCCAAAGCAGAGATTATGTGACGCCTTTGAGGCACAGTTTGTAAAGCACCGTGAGGTTTATTCCAAGAAAATAATGTAAGAGTGGGTGATGCTAAATGCTATGCAGGGACACTTGCAGTATTGCACATATGGACTGACCGTGTGTCAGCATATATAAATATTTCATTAGTTAATTTCTGGTACTTATCAGATCTCACATGCACAGACCAATGTGACATATGAGAAGTTCCAAGAACACTGTGTAACAGGACATACAGCTGAGATACAGTTTTCTCACACTTGGCAAGCGCTTGAGCTCAGCAAAAACAACTCTTCTTTTATTCATTAATTACGATTAAAATATTTAAAAATCACCGAATTGAGAACATCATTAGAGTGTCATTTCTGAGGACTAATGCCAAGAGAAAAGTAAGAAACAAGAGCTTCAAAGCTATCAGCCTCACAATTTGTTTGGTGCTACTTGGAATTTTTGACAGTTCTACATCTAATTTCCCTCAAAATTAAGTATCCAATATCTTTCTTTCTTTATTTTGGAGTTTAATTTGTGAGGTAGTTAGCAAGGAGAGGGCCAGGGATATAGCTCAGTGGCACAGCGCCTGCCTGGCAAGCACAAGGCCCTGAGTTGGATTCCCGGTACTAAAAAAAAAAAAAGAGAGAGAGAGAGAGATAACAGAAAGCAAAACAATAATAAGGCCACACAATTGAAAACTGAATTGTACATTCAACTGTTTGCAGTTTTCAAGGCCAAATGAAAAAATGAGAAATGTTCAGAACTGTAAAAGAAGGAACCATAAAAGTAATTGAACACATCCCCTAATTTATTCAGAATGTATACATAAATGTCCCATAAATCTCATAGATATCTCCAAGATCACAAGTCTGGAATGTCACGGAGGGGACTAGAAATCCTTCCTTCCAGACTGTAGCTTGTTGCAACTTTTTATGCTGCCCTGATAATTGGTAGTAGATATTTTTGTTTTCTGCTTTGATTCTAAAATACAATTCAAAGGTAGAGTGGATTATGGAAACGAATCTGTGTCAGTTAATTGATGGCACTTAAAACTTTATTTCTCCACCGGGATGGTGGTGCTCCCCTGTGATCCCAGCCCTAGGGCGGCGGAGGCAGAAGGATCGCTGTGAGTTCGAGGCCAGCCTGGGCTACATAGTAAGTTGAAGCCCACCCTGGACTGCATAGTGAGACCTTGTCTCCAAAATATTTTCAAAAATCTTTATCTCTCTTTTTTCATCTAGAAAATGAAAATGATTAGAAATTATTTCCAAAAAAGGATTTGAAAATTGGAAATGAAGTACATATATACCACAAACCCAAGAAGTTCAAAAAACAGTATCTTATGATTCCCTTTGTGTCCTTAAGGCCTAGGAACTTCATATGCATTCAATAAATAACCAAATGAGGGAATAAATAATAAAGAATAAATCAGAGTTCATAAGTGAATGAATGACGATAGTAAAAATTACCACTAAATAGTAGATGAAGAAGAAAGCTACGAATATTTCTTTGGGTTTTCTCAATCTATTTAGGAATGCTTTATCTCCCCTCAGAGTTCAACTCGTTCATCAAGGTTGTTCTTTTAGCCTCCATAGAATTTGAAAACATGATCCAGAAAATTAAAAACTCAAAATGTACTGAATCACTCAAAAATGTATATCAGTTCACCACAGTCTAAATTGGAAAATCTAATTGAATGTCTATGCAAACACAGTTTTGTATAACTTACCTGCGATGCCTATTCAAACGGAAGCAAAGAACCTCTCTTAGGAATAAACCAATTTAATTAAATTTAGTAAGTAGTCCGGGCAACATGGCCTTGTGCCTGAGTATTCCTTTTTTATTTTTTTAAATTAACATATATAGAATCACCCCCTGTCCCATTTCAACAACCTGCTTAATCAGACTGCTGTAAAAGTTGGGAGTCTCCAAGTTAAGTTTACCAGCTGCCCGTGAGAGCAGAGAGCAAGCAGATGCGAGCCGTAGCCTGGGGAACTGCTGAGGAAGCACCGCCTCTTGTGCTGTTCAGAAGCCAAACTCACGCTGCAGCGGGGTCACGATGAGACAGCAGAGGGATCCGAAACAGGGGCTCTGCTGAGCTTTTCAGGCACATAAGTTTTTAGCAAACAGAACATGAAAAAGATCAGGTGAGAGAGATTTTTTATTTTAAAATGATCTGGCCTAAAGGTAGGAAACAGGTAAGATATTCTTTTAATCTTTAAATATCCATATTTTTAAAAAGCAAAGAAGTAACAAAACAGGATGAAATGTAAGACAGATAATCTTCACAGAAATTATTAGAACAGCTTTTTAAGATATTGTTTTTTGTTTGTTTGTTTTTTGGTGCTGACAATCCAACTCAGGACCTTGCACTTGCCAGGCAGGTGCTGTTCCGCTGAGCTATATCCCTGGCTCAAGATTGTGAATTTTTGCATTATACAAGAAATACGTGTACATTTTTAAAAAATTAAGAATGAGAGTAAAAGCTATACAACAAGGAGAGAAAACAATCCCAAACTGTAGTTCATGAGTACAAAGCTGATCTTGGTGGGATTTTTTTTCTTTTTAAAATCAACCTTTTGGAAATAACTCAACTTTGATGAAGTATAATTGCATACAGTAGGCTAATCTTTTACGTGTATAATTTAATGAGTTTTGAAAAATATATGTACCCAAATAACCACCACCAACGCAAAATTTTCCTAGAGACATAACTTTACATTCCTCTTGCTGGAAGTAGGCAGTCACAAATACATTCTCTGTTCTATAAGTAGTTTTCTCTTTGGTGGAATTTCATGTAATGGGATTGTATGGAGTGGAGTCATTCCATTACGTGGGCTTCTTTTCTTGGCATGTTTTTGATGTTCACTGATGTTTATTAGAAATTTGTTGCTGAGAAGTGTTGGGTGTTCAGGATAGACCACAATTTGTTTACCTATTTACCTCTTGAAAGACTTTAAGTTTCTAGATTTTTTTTTTTTTACACTAGAAACACAGTTGTAAGCATTCACACACACATCTCCATGTGGAAATGTATTCATTTCTCTAGTGTAAATATTTAAGAGTAGAATTACTAGGTGAATACAATAGCTGGACAGTCAATCTTATTTTAAAACACTACCAAACCAGTTGCAAAATTTTACTTTTCCAATGGCAGTGATCATTTTAATTTCTGCATACCCTTTACAACACTTGGCCTACTTGTTATTTGAACTTTACCTATTACACTATATATGGGTCATATTTTCTTGTTGTTTTACCATTTTTCGTTTCCTTGGTAACTATTGGTAGTAGTCATTTTTGTATTCTTTTTGGGTAATTTGTAAGTTTTGTAAGTTTTTTGTTCAAATCTTGTGCCTATATTTAAAATTGGGTCACTGAGTGGTACACTTTAAGATACTCTGAATGTAAATTATTTGTCAGAAGTATATGTTGGCATTTTTTTCTTTCAACTTGTGGCTCGGTTTTTAATGTCAAAATGAAGGCTTTCAATGAGTGAAAGTTTTAGTAAGGTGACTGTCAATAACAACATAGACTTTGCATTTCAAAAACTGAAGGTCACGATTCCATAAAGAAATGATCAATGTCTGCGAGACTGAGACAAAAGGACCACAACTTTAAGCACAGCTCAGGCAACCTAGTGATTCAATGAGACCCTTCTTCAAAATCTTTTTGAAAGGGCTGTGGATATGGTTTAGTGAAAAGTCTAGAGTTCAATTCCCAGCCCCACAAAGAAAGGAAAAAAGAAAACGATGCTAATATTTAAGAGGAGAGAAGTTATTAACTGGACTTAAACATTATATGATGCATTCATCAAAACGTCACATAAGCTGGGCATGGAGGTACATGCTTGTAATTCTAGCTCTTAGGAGGATGAGGCAGGAGGATTGCCCTGACTTTGTGGTGAGCATGGGCTACTGAGTTCAAGGCCAGCCTGCATTATACAGTGAGATCCTACCTCAAAATCAAAAATAAACAAACAAAAAAGCACATGACCTAATGGATATGTTCAATTTTTATACTTTTATCTGTCAGTTAACATAAATTTGAAATAAATTTAAATTTCTCAAAAAGGTTTTAATTTTATGAAATCCATCACTTTTCTTTTAGGATTTGTTTTTCATGTACATCAATATTTTGCTGCCCAGCCAGAAAGATATTTCATTCTATATATCTTCTAGAAGCTTTGGTATAAGGCACAAGGAATACTTTAACTATATCTCTTAAATGTTGATATTTTCATTCATATGCAATTCATGCTTTGTTGTTCACTTTGATTTCTTTCTTCGCTCAAGACCTTTTTAGAGGTGTTCTGGGGCTTTTAATGTATGAGAATTTTCCAGGTAACTTTTCATCTAGATTTTTACTTTCATTTTGTTGGGGTTAGAAACTCTATGGCTTCAACCACTGACAGTATTAAGATGTTTTAAGCTAGGCCTAGCACACAGCTTTGATCTCAGTATTTGGAAGGCTGAAGCAAGAAGACAACTGCAACTTCAAGGCCAGCCTGGATTACACAGTGAGTTCAAGGCCCACCTGAACTACACAGAAAGTTCCTGTATTAAAAAAAAAAAAGAAAAAGAAAAAACTAAACACACACACACACATATTTTAAAGATTTTCTTATGGGCCTATATAAGAAGTATCTTGGTGTATGTCATCTTCAAAGAAGAAAACTAGAAGAAATACAAGAATTGTAGTTTAGTTTTAACTTGAGGTGAACTTGTTTAAATCTAAAATATCAATTAAAAAATAATAGCATGAAATTGAAATTTCTCCAGGAACAAGAAATAATTCTAAGAATAAGAAATTGAACCACAAATAGCACAGTACAGGATGAATATTTGGAAATTTAGCTCATTATAATTCCAGGAAATCAACAAAATGAACTTTGCTAAGTCTGATCTCATATTCAAATTTATTACATATTTTTGTAGGATAAATAATTTTATTCCTGCACCTTTTAGTGATGATGTTATTTGATGTTACTTGGTGAAGTTTAGTAATCTATCTTGCACAGAACTCCTTTACAACAAAGTGTTCTTAACAATTGATTATATCTCTTAGGAATCAGCAATATTAAAAATCTTGAATGGAGAGAAGAAAAGTCATGTTTGCTTCTAAATTCAAATTAGTTTTCTCAAACCACAGTTGAAAAAAAGATTATGCTTTACTTTTCTTTTAAATCTTATTTCTTTGCAAGTTTCCTCCATCCATTTTCAAAACACCAATAAAATCACATCTGCTTCCCAAAGAAGACAGGATTCTATAATGGCACTGTGCAATGAATTTGGTAAAAGGCAAAAGATTTATATGTTCTGAAGAGCATCCAGAGTATTGTGCAATGAATTTGGGATTTTTTCCTCATAATTCTTCAAAACTACAGGTTCATCACAAGTTGTAATGGTTGATATACTGTGTAAACTTGAGAAATTTAGAAGTTTCACTAAACAACTCAGTAGGGAGCCAAGGTCCTTGCTTTGTTAACACCCTGAGCTTATGGAAGAGGAGGGCACGCAGATGGTGTAGGCAGGTAGCCAGCATACAATATAAGGGATGAAAACAGACTTGCTGTTACCCTTTTTGCTCTTGCTGCCTTTGCTGTCTTCTTCTGCCTTGAACTGTTGGCTCTGGGCTATACCACTCTGCCTTGGAGCCAGCTGATTATGTACTGAAACTTCCACAAACTGTGAGTTAAATAAACTTTTCCTTCCTTAATTCGGGGTATCAGGTGTTTTGTCCCAGCAATGAGAGAAAAGCAACCAAGACAGAATTTGGTATCAGAGAAGTGGGTACATTGTTATGGCTATACCTAACCATGTGGTTCAAGAACCTTTGTGAATGGCTTGTGGGAAGAGTTTGGAAAGGTTCGGAGATGTCTTCTGAGAGAGTAAAACTTGAACATATTAAGCTGTTCTATATAGGAGATTCTGGTCAAACCTCATAAGATCAGAGACTGATAGAAATCCTACAGGTAAAGACCAGGTTCAGGAGGTTTCTGCTGGGAAGAACTGTATAGATTACTGGGCTAATTACATATTGATGATGTGTATTATGGCGTGGCAGAAAGTTTGTCTGTGTTTTACTCCTGTCCAGAGACTTCACCTGAGACTGAGATTAAGGGCTGTGAACTAATTAATCTGGCAGACAAAATTTCAAAGCAGTTGAATGCTGAGGTTGTGGCATGGCTATTGTTGGAGGCTTTTAGCCAGATTTATGTAGAGAACCCAGAGCTAAAACTCAACAGGATTTAAAAGATGTGTTTGTCCAGAAAGGAAACGCCACTAAAATTGTGAACTACAAGGACAGATCTGAAGGGATCTTGATTACTGAGAAGGAACAGGAGAACATAAAAGATAATCTGAGAGTATCACAAGAAGCAGCAAATCTCCACCCTTTGCGGCCTCAAAACTGAAAAAGTGAAAGACTTTTCTCTGAGAACAAAGCCACAGAGTGCCATGTCCCAGAATGGTGGCAGCCAAACCAGGTTCCCGAATGGTGGCAGCATAGATAATTTGTTCCTCAGAATTGGTTTCAGAGAGCCCAGCAATCCAGGCACTTAGCCCCTACAGCCAAGAGAGGGAAGCCTGGTTAGTGCTCCAGCGGGCATCAGACCTTGGCATCATCCATTTAGTGCTGGTTTTAGGTGCATGCAGGATGCAAAACTTGTGGGAGTAAAAAGGCTTTCACCTTGATTTCAGAAGGCCTGGGAGGCCAGACAGTGTGCCCCTGAGAGGGCAGTGTGTGAAGTTGTGAGGGTGAAGACAAAGCTGCAGTGGAGACCCCAGAAGTTTGGAAAAGCCAGGAACGTGGATCATCTAAGGAAAGTGGCAAGGAGGGAAAAATGTGGGCCTAAGAGAGAAACTCTGGGAGCTGTAACCACCATAAGTGCCAGACAGGTAGAGTCACTCAAGCCCTTCAAAGCTCACAGGTTGCCACAGATTGCTTCAGATGCTGGACATGGAACTATAGGATTAATATTTGCCCTGCCAGATTTTGGACTTGCTTTGGTCTCAATCCTTTGTATCCCCTTTTGTAACTTTTGGAATGAACATGTTTATTTTGTGCCTTTGAATGTTGGAAGTGTTTCACTTTGTTTTCATTGGTATGGGGGCTTGGGGCTAAGTGTTTGCCTTAAACCTCAGAGGAGACTTGAGACTTGGACTTTTCAGCAATGCTGAAACTGTTATGACTTGGGCAACTTTTAGAGGTGGACTAAATGCTATCTGCCTAAATGGATGGGCATGAGTCTTTGGGGGGCAGGGGCAGAGTATTATGATTCTAATGTCATGTAGCACTGATAGCTTTAATACTGGTTCTTAAGGATTGTTAAACCTGTGTTAGAATATTAAAATTTGGAAATGTTAAGAATAAGCATGTGTTTGTATCTTAAATCAGTTTAAAGAAATGTATCTGGTTGCCAAGTTGACAAGGGGTGGATTGTAATTGATGAGACATTGTGTCAATTTGAGCAGTTTAGAAGTTTAATTAAGAAACTCAGTAAAGAGCCAGGGTCCTTACTTTGTAAACATCCTAAGTTTGTAGAAGGGGAGATCATAGCAATGGTGTGGGCAGATAGCCAGCATACAATATAAGGAAGGAAAAGAGACTGGCTTTCTCCCTTTTTCCTCTTGCTGTCTTTTGCTGCCTTGAACTGTTGGCCCTGTACCATGTGCCACCTTGCCTTGGAGCCAGCTGTTTATGGGCTGAAACCCCCACAAACTGGGAGTTATATAATCCTTTTCTTCCTTACTTTAGTGTCACGTATTTTGTCTCATGAACAAGAGAAAAGTAACCAAAATACAACTGCATACACCTGCCTAATTTGCTTTGGCTTTGCCCCTTTTACTTCTTTTTCTAACTATCTATAACTTACAACTTTTACTGTGACCAGTATGACTAAATGAAGTAATGCCTATGAACTAACAGTCAGCATATTTTTAGTGCTATCTCTTTTCCACACACTGAGATCTGTTCTTTATTCTCATATCATATCTGTGGCTCCAATTAGCAGAAGAGAAAATAAAGTCTGAACGTTTTGACAGTATGTGCAAGCTCTCAAAGTGAGTGAAAGAATCATACCTTGGAATCTGGGCTCTTAAACACCAATCAGTTAAAAACAAGGTGTTACTAATTCATTCTTTCATTTGCTCCTTCATTTGTTTACTCACATTCAGCACCACTTATATGCTTGTCATGTTTTAAAATACAGGATGGAATGGTGTAGAAAACTCTAGAAAGCCATCAAAAGTTTCATGATCTTTAATTAATTTACTGAGGAAAAAACTCATCGGTCTTTTCCGTGCGATGAAATCACTCCCTATATTTTTAATATGCTTGCTTATATTTGTGTAAATGTGCTTTTTAAATTTTTGCACTATTTAAGCTTTACCTTTACACCTAAAGAGAGAACAGTTACTTTTTAAAACTAAAGAGCCATTATATGTAGTTTTGTAGATAGTTTCTATGGGGATGATTTTCTATAAATTTTATTTCATTATATCTCATTAAGATCCTGATTACATGGATTGGAAGAATACGTAGGACTATTTCTCTAAAAGCTAGAAAAAGGTGGGAAGTCCAGTAAATACCAGCTGCTGAGTTTTTCAATCCACCAATCAAAGGGCTACATGAAAGCATAGGCTCATGCTACACAGAAATCCAGATGAGGGCTTGCTTTAGCACATATTACAGTGCTATAAAATTTAAACAATACTGAAAAGTTTAGCTGCATCCTGTGCAAGAGTGATAAACTGAAGAAGTATTCTATATTTTTTAAGCCAGGCACAGAAGGGCACATATTGCACATTCTCACTTACATATGGAAGCTAATTGTCTTAGTTATTTTTCTCTTGTTGCTGAGACAACAATACCTGACACCCAATATTAAGGAAGGAAAGGTTTATTTACCTCACAGTGTGTGGAAGTTTCAGTCCATACTCAGCTGGCTCCAAGGCAGGATGGCAATGGCAGAGGGCAACTGTTCAAGGTGGCAGAAGACAGCAAAAGCAACGACAGCAAAAGGAGGAGCAGCAGCAGCAGCCTCTGTCCATCCCCTACACTGTATGCAAACTACCTGCCCCAGGGCAGGTGTATCACTCACATCCATAATTCCAACATTAGAACATGAATCAGTCATGAACTCTGGAAGCTCACCCTGTGACTGCACAAGGCTTTGAGGGCACATCCAGGCACAAACCATAACACTAATAAATTTCATTTCATAAACATAGAGAGGAAAAAAGTGGTTACTAGAGGTTATGATGGGTAGGAGGAGTCGGGAAGAGAGAAGTTGGATAACAACTACCAAATTACAGTTAGGAAGAATGGATAAGTTCTAATGCTGTACAACACAGTGTAGTGAATATGTTCATAGCAATTTATCATATGTTTTATAAAGAACTAGAACTAAGGAATTAACTGTTTCCTAACACAAAGAAATAAATGTTTAAGAAGATGAAAATGCTAATAATCCTTATGTGATCATTGCAAATTATATACACATATCAACATTTCATACTGTACACTAAAAATATGTATTAAGGTCAATTTTTTTAAAATCCAGGTAAGAAGACAGGAATAAAAAAACCAGAAAGTTTAAAAAGTTTTGCCCTTTGTACAGAAGTGTAAATTTTTTATTTTACTCAGATGTTGAAAATTCAGAATCCCTTAACCCATCAAAACATTACATCTGGATTGGGATTCTCCAGAGAACCTATCATCACAGCGATGTGAGTTCTGAGTTCTAAGGAGTAGGATGATTAAGGAAAGAGTGAAGGAAGAAGAAGAGAGGCTCTTCTCTCTCTTCTGGATGCAGTGATGATCTTACACACTATTTGGAGTAGATTTTAGTTGTTTAGTTACAGCAACTATATTGAGATACAATTTACCTATACTGAGATGCAACTCACCTGTATAAAGTGTACACTTCAGTGGTTATTAGCATGTTCATAAAAGTTTGCAAATATCACCACAGTAAATTTTAGAACATTTTTATGACCACAAAAAGATACTTTCTATCCCTTTTCTACCAACCCAAATATCTGTAGCCCCCAGTACTAGGTAACCATGAATCTAATTTCTAGCTCTGCAAATTCCCCATTCTGAACATTTTTTACAAATTGTATCATGAAATATGTGGTCCTTTGTTACTGTCTTCTAAATAGCATAATATTTCAAGGGTTCATCCACACCATAACATGTGTCAGAACTTTATTTCTTTTAATTTGTAAATGGAATTCCTTTGTTGTGTGTATAAATGTTTTATTTATACAGTTGAACACTGATGGACATTTAGGTTGTTTTCCTTTGGACGCTTTAGGCATAATGCAGTAATGAACATCCATACAGAAGATTTTTGTATGGACATATATCTTTATTTCTCTGGATATATAACTAAAAGTGGAACTACTAGGTCACATGATGATGCTGTATTTAATTCTTTGAAGAATTAGAACTGCCAGACTCTTTTCCAAAATGGCAGCACAATTTGGCATTTAGAAAATGCTCTGTATACACTATTATCATATGCTTTTTTCTAATTGTTAGAAAAATATAAAATGCAGGACAGTGCTTATAGTTTAAGCTCTGTTTTTCTATATTCTGACACTTGTATTTGGACAGGCTATGAAAGCTAAGACTGAGAAGATAGGCTTTCAAATTTTAATCCCATTACCAATAAACTAGATCACTAAAATATCTGTTAGAAGATAACTGCCTTCTCCCTGACTAAACTTATGCATCTGTTAAATGAGTAGAATGATGTATTTTACCTGTTAACATGGTTGTTTTGATAACAATACAATCTCTTTGAAAATATCAGTGTTTTGTGTAAGTTACCACAACTATTACTTTTATCTATTTAATACATCTTGCAAACTTTTTCACTTACATTTACATTTTTTTGCACTTATATATTGTTATTTTCTTAAGCTCTCATGAGTTTCTCATCCCACATGACTCAACGGAAGGAAGTCATGATTCATTAAGTATAATCATGGAAGACAGTATTTAGGGCTGAAAGCACTTTTATTTGGTCATCTTGCTTTGATTTACAGAAAAATGTTCTATATTTTTGGTAGGTTGATTTAGCACAACATCTACCTTCAGATTTCACACTTCCTAGTATACATACATTGATATAAACCTTGTCAGGGTCACTCTGTCAAAAACATACCCCCAGTTGATTCAATGTCAATATTTTGATTCTCTGAAGGAACTGTCTTTTCTAATTATAACTTAGAACTGGTCGATTAGCATATTTTTCCAGGTTTTTCTCCTTTTTTGCTTTAGTCGAAACTGTTAGTGAATCAAGAGTCCTCATCCAGTGATCACAATCTGCCTTCTGGGGAAACATTCCATTTGCCCACTGCTTCGCAGCCCTGTCCGGCTTGTTTCCCTTGGAGACCAGTGATCATGGCTGAGCGAACCTGGGATAGAATAACACAATGACCGTGCTGTGGCCAAGGCTGACGAGTGGACGCCATTGTATTTCCCCATGATTCGGCTGCCCTTTTCCGTTTTCGGGAAGAACTAGGCTAGGAAAACAAATGGAGGCAGAAAGCATGAATCATATTTGTAGGCTTAGGCTTTTTAAAACTGGCTCTTGTATCTGTTGAAGATGACAGACAGGAGAGGGCTGACCCTGCAGGAAGTGTTATTTCTGTAATTTAAACGACCCAGAAGCAAAAGAGAAAAGCCATTGTTCAGGGTGCGTTTGAATTACGAATGGTACATATTTAATTATCAATCTCTCTTCCTATTTTAATGTTATCAGTCTTTCTTTGTAGTTATTTTAGTGTTTTCTTAATCTTGCACTCAAAATATCTTCATTCATTTACAACTACTGGAAGAATAAAATGTGACAACTTGCTTTCTCTGTGCTCAGTAGATGGCATTCCCTTAACACTATGGGTCACTGTGACCTTAACTTTGATTTTATCATACAATGCCATCAATAATGTCTTATCAGTGCCTTCTATTCTTTTGTGTTTCCATATTTTTAAAAAATCACTGTCGATAAGTGGACCTTAACCCTTAATAGCAAAAAACAAATTATGAATCAGCAACAATTACCTGCTTACATTTCTTTTGAACTTAAATTATAAAAATAAAATCACTCCTTTGGACAGAGAGGGGTACAAAGTAGAAGAATTAACTAGTAACTACTAGATTAGTAAGTACTCACTGGTTACCCCACTTCAAATAACAGGTATGAATTATTACAATGCTGCTAAGGAAAGGAGTTGATGGTATTAAGATAAAGGTAAAACATCTAAAGATTTTTACAAATAAATATCTATTCTGGAGATATTTTAATACTTTTAGACATTTTAGATATTTTAAAGTGAGTTTTACTTTGGGGTCCTCTAAATATAGTCCCCAGAATGGTAGTGGTAGCCTAACAAATAACTTGTTAGCTGTGCGAACTCTCTGCTTCCCTCACACCTACTGTGTCCGAGTTTCTGGGGATGGAGTCCAGCAATTCTTGTGTGCAGAACCTCTCCCAGGTTTTGATATTTGAAAGATTTTGCTGAGTTGATTGGTTCTCATAATGGTTTTTATAAGAACCTTGTGGTGACCTCTTAAGTACACAAGTATATTCAATCCAAGACCACTTAAGTGAGAATCTTTCAGGGCTTGAAACCACACGTTGGTGTTTTTATAGGTTCATCCAGTAACCCTCATAAGCATTCAGGGCAGACTACAGAAGAGTATGTCTCAACCCCGGTTACACAGTTAAATAACCTTGGGAGACTGCAAAATACACTGATGCTAAGGAAACTTCCTTCTCCCAAGGCAACCTAGAATCAGATTCTCTAGGAATGGGGTCTTGAAATTGGTATTCTTGTAAGAACTCCTAGGAAATTCATCTATCCATTCAGAAATAAGAACCACTGCTTTAGCTGAAGCTCTTTGAATAGATTAAGTGATCTTTCCATTTCTGTTCTGTTGGTGTTGTGCCTTTCATGAAGGTTGTGCTAGAAAATATAATTTAATGCAGTTTCCCACGTAGCACATTTTAAATTTAATTCAATCTTTTCCTGCCCTTATAACATTTTTTTACTTGTTTTTGCAGGTGGGGTGGGTTACCTGAACGGGGGCTGTTGTTAACATGGGAGCACTTGCTCTGTAAACTGATGCAGTAACGGGGAAAATGTGGGGTTCACTGAGTACAGGCCAACCAGAGGAGGAATTTTCAAATCACAGGAAAATTGACCTGAAGGATAGAGCACTTTCTTGCTGCAGAAGTGACACCCTAGTCTATAACATCTTCTGACTCTGACTTCACATGCAGAATAGATTACATGAAAATAAAATACAAATTATTCATATCTTCCCATCTTCAGTCCATATGTGTGCTAGATCCATGTGAAATAGACTGATCATGGCACTTACTTTGACTCTTCTAGTAAACCAGAAGCACAGGGATACCTATAAAGTAAGGTGAAGAGACAGTCTACCAAACAGAAAAAAAATTCTGCCAGCTATTCATGAAAGGATTTCTTATTTGTTTTGTTTTTTGTGCCTCTAGGGATCAAACCTAGGGCCTTGTGCGTGTAAGGCAAGAGCCTTACCACTGAGCCGTGAGCCCAGCCTCTAGGACTAACATTCTAGAATATATAAAGAACTCAGAGAAATTAGACTCCAGAACGAAAGACTCAATCAAAAAATAGGAAAGGGAAACCAATAGACACCTGTCAGAAGAAGTGCAGATGGTTAACAAATACATAAGAAAATGTTCGGCACCACTGGAGTGTAGAGAAATGCAAACGAACACAATGCTGAGAGACCATCTTACTCCAGAAAGAAGAGCTTTCATCAAGAAATCAAATAATAACAAATGCTGCTGAGGCTGTAAGGTAAAAGGAACCCTTGTGCATTGCTGGTAGGAATTTAAACTGCTACAACTGCTGTGGAGATCAGTATGGCCATTCCTCAGAAAACTAAAAATAGAAATTCCATTCAACCCAGTCCTTTAGGTCTTCCTCAAAGCACTAGAGACACCTTATTGCAGGTGTACATGCACAGCCATGCTCACAGCAGCACGATTTACAGAAGCTGGGTCTTGGAAGCAGCCTCCACGCCCATCACCAGATGAGTAGACAAAGAAAACGCGCTTATACACCACGGAGCACTATTTTGCCGTAAAGAAGGATAAGCCTAAAGTAGTTTTTGACAAATGGGTGTATCTTGAAGTCGTCATGTTAAATGAAATAAATCAGAAATACATGTTTAAATAACATATTTTCTCTTATATGAGAAACCCAAAATACAAGTAAAGAACAAATTAAACAATATGTAATAGGAAGTAGGGAGATCTTTTTCTTATGAGAAGGAGGAAAAGATGCAAGAGAAAAAGGACTTTAAAAAAGATTTAGAAAGTGAATTGAAGAAAAAATGGAAATAAATCTTTTGCTGACAGGAAGGGGAACAAGAATTGGAGAGAACACAGACGGATGGGAGGAGAAGACAAGAAATGAATTAAGATGTGTCGTACACATGTCCTAACTCCAATAAAGGTCATCATTATGTGCTACAAACATGCACTATTAAAAATTAAAAATAAACAAGGTACACTCTTGATCTACCTTATTCATCATTCAAGTTTCAAGGAATTTTTCACAGCAGGAACGTTTCTGATTTCCTTGGTGTGTGCGATGAACTTTTTGAGTTTGATGCACAAATGGTTATCCAGGTCACCCAGGATTGTAACCTCTTCTTAATTTCCTCTTAAAATATATCCCCAAGCTCTTTGTTTGCTCTCTTGGGAAAGGCTCTCAGTATGGTCACTGAGCTGCTATCACATGTGGCATTACTTCAGGTCTCCATCTCCCACACTGGTATTACTTCCTTCATCTTTTAGAATCTACTTTGCTCTAGTGCTTTCTAGGTCTAACACCACCCTACATATTCAGTAGCCCAGAAAATCGTCCTGAAGTTCTGTTCTACCATGTCACTGCCTTAAAAGGACTTCACATTTCCTACTGATTAGGTGAAAGAAATATATTTCACATCTTCCCTAAATGGATGCAAGTCTTCTCTCCATTTGTTTTCTATTAGTCCCCAAGGGAAATTCTCAGCTTTAGACTATCAAAAATCGCATTCGTGTCACATAGCAGCTTGTGCTATTTCTTTGAGCATATCCACCTATCCAGTTTGGTCTGTATCAGAGTTAAGATGAAATCTCAAAACCAATAGTCCAATCTTCTTTGCTCTTTAAGGCGCTTTGAGAGCAAAAGTTCTCTTCCCCACTATTCACTGGCTTTTTCCTCTTCTGCCCTCCTGGTGCATGTGAAATCATCATCATAAAAATCAGCCTTTCAGTGTCCTTTCTGGGCACAAAGGTGCTCAGTCGAACTCAGTTCTATAGGGCTTCTCCTCCAGCTTCACACACGTCCACTCATCTCCTAACTTCCATGATAGCAAGGGCACACACTTCTCTCCAGAGCTGGCTGTACCGTGGGTACAACACTCTGCCTTTCACATGGGTTCCTTAGATTCTTTCATACAGTGTTGCAACTCTTGAATGTAAGTATTGCTGTTGTTATCTGAAATTAGCAGAGAAGGAAGGTTTAAAAAACGCCAGACTTACCCCAAATAAACAGGTTTCAAGTGCAGAAGCTGGAATTCAGATTCCCGCCCATGATCTTTCCCTGAGAGCATCAAATTTTCCAAAGTGTTCTTTAAGTCTTTCGGATCAAGTTTAATTTTTTTAAAAGTTTAAAACTAAATACTACCTTTTCATGAGGTTTTTAAAATCTCGAATCTTTTTTTTAGGCAAATAGCAGCGGCAACTAAAAGAGAAAAAAAACCTAATTTTAGCCAATAGAATTCTTAATTGTATACTAAATAGCAAAAGCTCATGTTATCATTGTGGCGTCTCACCAGGGTGTATTGAACCTGAGAAATCAGAACCTGAAGGACTGAATCAAGGCAAGACCCTGACCTGGCTAAATGATAGATTAGAAAGGACACAAGAGAAGTAAAACTCAAGAGTGAGAGTTTTATGAGGTTGATTACAGAACAATCATTTAGGATCAAGGCACGGAGAACAGGGAGGTCTGGATGTGACATATGTAGAAAGGTGAGGGCCAGCACACTGGAGGTAGTGCTCAAGTACAGTTTGTTATTTAAGAACACGTTACTGTTTGAGTTCTGTAAATGTCAGGGTCAACCTTATACTCAGACTTTGTTTTCATTCTTTGTTAATGTCAAAATGGCCTCAAGTACCTAAGCTTCTCACTGTGTAGTCTATACATATTTACATGTAGTCTATAAATAGCGTGGGCATACTGCTGTAAATGTTGAGATTAATCAGCCAACTTTACCCAAGTCTGGGTACTTTCTTGGCACTGTGATAGATGGCATAAAAAGTGCATAAGTAAAAGACAGATAAAGTAGAGACTATTATTTAATATCTACTGTATGATATAACTATATAGTAACTCTGCAAGGCAGGGAGTAGTAGTATTCATTGTACTGATGAATAAACTGAGGCATAAGAATTTTCTGAACTCAACAGTCACATGGCCATGAACTGTTAAATGTACTATCTGAATTGAGATCCTCTCCCTCCCCTTCTGTCTCTCTCTCTCCCCATTTGTGTGTGTGTGTGTGTGTGTGTGTGTGTGTGTGTGAGTGTGTGTGTGTGTGTGTAACTATTAATTCTCTATCCATCCATTGTACTACAGTACATCTCAGGATAAAATAGATTATTCTGTGGTAAAAAACACACATTCTCCTAGTCTCCATGGTATCACCCAATATAAGTGAATTTTGAGATCTCCCCAAGTGATTTCTGAGTTTGACAACACCCCAGGACCACTGCCCTCAGTGTGGAAGCTCAGCCTCCAGGCGGCTTCACCCATGCGGTACTCCCATATCCTCATTGGCTTCCATAGCAAGGAAGGAGTGACGGGAAACCCACAAGGGCTCTTAGATGTATTTCCTCAGGTCAGACAGCCACACATGCTTCATCCCTGCTCACATTTTGTTGCCTGAAACAAGTCTCACAGAAGCACCTAACTTCAAGATATTTGCCTGTAAGATGAGGAGAACAAAATATTCTAGTAATAATGACTAATTTCTGTGTCCATATGCAGTGTATTTCAGTTCAATAGTTACTAAGTCTTTACTTAAGACAATTTTCTAAGGGTGAAGGTGATCATTCTTGTTGTTTGACATGAAGAAATCATATCAAGGTTGATAAGAAAGGCAAACCCTACAAAAATACTTTATTGACACAGAGAGACAAAGAATATTGACACTAAGAGAAAAAATAGGCAAGTCTGATCCAGAAAATTAAGAGGACTTAATGCATTTATATTAGTATTTGTGAGATCAGTAGAATTTTATTTGGGACCCATACAGATGAGAGCCTTTCTAAATGAAGAAAATAACAGAATGAAGTTGTGGTGGGATATTTTGCTTATTGCATAATATAATGGCAGATAAAGTAAGACATCTCCATACTGATCTGAGTGGTGATTATACTAGTTTACATTTCTACCAACAGTATAGAAAGGTTCCTTTATATCCTGCAGCCACGACCACTATGGAGATCAGTGTGGAGATTTCTTAAAAAACTAAAATAGAAATTCCATTTGACCCAGCTAGTCCCCCTCCAGGAATCTTCCCAAAAGAGTCAGCGTCCTTATATTGCAGTGATGCATGCATACCCCTTTTAATTGCAGCACAATTTATAATAGCTAAATCTTGAAACAGTCTATGTGCCCATCAACAGATGAATGGATAAAGCAAATATATTTATGCACAATGGAGTACTACTCTGCCGTAAAGAAGGATAAATTGGAAGAATTTGTAAGGAAATGGATGGACCTAGAGACCGTGAGCAAAATAAATCAGATACGCAAGTTTAAACCTTGCATGGTTTCTGTTATATGAGAAGCAGAAATAAAGAACAAAATAAAAGATAAAGACAAGGAAGTAGAGAGACCTACCATGTGTCCATCTCATCTTTCCAAATGAGAAAGGGAAGAAGGGATGGAGGGAGTAGGGACAAGGGAGAGAAAGAGGATTCAAAAGGAGAAAATTAAAGAAAAACATGCAAGTGGAGCTTTTGCAAATGAGAAGAGGGACAGAACTGAAGGGACCATGGAGGGGCGGGGCAAAGGGACAAAAAAGAGCTAATGTGTGTTCTCTGCATGTACCAACTTCCCACGATAAACACAACCATTCTCTACTGCCAATGTGTACTAATGACAAAGAAAGGAGAAGAGGCATCTCCTCTCTCCACAGGCCGAGCAAGGCCCCCGCAATGACCCTGGGAGGGGGCAGCTGGTAAGGTGGCTGCCGAGGTGGCAGGTTTTATGGGGACCTGACCCTTCAACTACCTGTTATTCGGGTTCTTGCTTTCACACTGCTTGTGTTTCTAGTACAGTCACCACGGAATGAATTTTCATGTACTATTTTCGGTTTTCTTTAAAAGGTACCACTTCTGGAAAATGTCTGCTAAGGTTGGCTGCAAAAGTAGCTACGTGTGTGTCCCTCACTGAAAAACTCACTCACTTTGGTCTTGGAGGTTGCTGAGAAGTGGAGTGTCATTGTTGCATAACCCAAGAAACTGAAGAATCACATACATGTCAGGGATTGGGCCTCGGGCCAACTCTGAAAATCACCGTGTCACTGCTGTAGATTGCATTTGCCTGGAATCTAGAGAGGATGATGGCTCCTAAAAAAGCTTCATCCTAAAACACGGGATGAAGTTTCTGCATGGGAATAGGGATTTGAGACAAAAGCCTTCATTCACCGCCAAGACAAAGGTGATGGACTCTGCAGGTTCCACTGCTACAAAATTCCTTCAGCTTGGGCCTAGATGTGGGTTATTGAGAGAAATGGCCAAGCACACAGCTGGAAAGTACAAAGACAGTATTTACTCAGCAACACAGTTAGGATCTCCTGAGACTTGTGAAAGCATTTAGTGATGACCACCTTCAGGAAAACTCCCCTGAGTCACTGAGAAGTTCCCATCCACTTGACTCCAGTGATCGAACTTTCTTTCATCCCATCAGGTTCACAGAACCTGAGGACAGATTTTCTCCTTACAAACCTGACCCATCTCCCTTCCCCCCAGCCTAGCCACTGGTGTTATACACGTCTTCATTACATTAAATTGTTCCCATGCTTTCTTTTTCTTATTTTTGCTTTTTATCAGTATATGTGGAGTTTATGTGTGTACTTTCCTTGTGGAGAATTGATGCGTGTATGTAACACATCTTAATTCTCTTTTTTTCATTTCCTCTTCCTTCCTTTTCTCTTGTACCATCCACCTCTTGATCCCTTTACTTTTTTGGGTATGTTTCGAGTACATAATATTTACATTCCATGTATGGAGTTGGCCCGTGCACATAACACATTTTAATTCCTTTTTTCCTGCCCTTCTCCCCTTTTCTTAATCTTATTCAGAAACTTAGAGCTTCTCTTCCTCACTACAAGTAACAAGTCCTTTTCCAATTTATTATTTCCATTCAAGATTTTATGCTATGATACATATGCAGGATTTCCTTATGTTTTCAAATTTCATCTGCATGCTGTAATACTCTGTATCATTAGGAATTTTGCCTTTATTCTCAACAGGGTTTTCTGTATGTTTCATTTTGTTATGTTTTTGTTTGTCTTGTTTTTGTACTACTGGGGCTTGAACCTGAGGGCTTTGTACTAAGTAATATCCCCAGCCCAAATTCTTTCACTTTTTATTTTGAGACAGGGTCTAAGTCACTATGTTGCCAGCATAAGGATTAAACTTGTGATCCTGCTTCAGCCTCTCAGAGCACTAGGATTACGAGAGTGTTCCGCTTTGCCCACCTAACATGAATCATCATTCTTATTCTTGCTAATCTTTGTCTCTCTTAGCAGAAAATGTATTCAAACACATTGTAATTCTAATTCACAGGCTTATTTGAGTGGATAAGACTTTTACTTTTGTCTTATTTTTCTTCTTTCTCTCTCCTGACCCCTGCCTCACTTATTCACTCAACAAATATTTGCTTAGAACTCATCAGTAGTCAGCAGAGTCCTAGACAATAAGAACCTTGCAGTAAATGACTGATTAAATTTACTTTTAAATCTCTGATAGTATCAAGGTCATTTTCTGGCATTGGAGAAATAGACCATATATAAATGAGTATGTGTGTGTAATAATTAAGTCAAGTGATGGTTTACAAAAAAAAAATAACACAAGGAAGAGAATTAGGGTATGTCGATGACAAATATCACAATTTCTAATAAATTGGAGAAGTCCTTACTGAAAGTAATGTTTGAAAACACATTAAGAATGTGAGAGAGGAAGTTCTAGAGCTCCTTAGAGAAAGAACACTCTGGTTAGAGAAAGAAAAACAGATGGAAGTCCTGAAAAAGCAGCAGGAGCATGCTTGTTCGTGTTCAAGGGACAGTCAGTGAAGCTAGGGTGGACTGAGCAAAGAGTGGGAAGAGACAGCACATTGGAACCCTATAAAGACTCTGGCATTTCCTCTGGGTAAATGGATTTTAAAGCACTCTTTAAGCTACACAGTCTACACCATGCCTTATAAAGTCCCACTTAGGCCATCATGATGACATTACCCAATAGGAGGGCAGCGGTACAGCCACAAGGACCACTCCGGCCCTGCAGCCCTCCAGGTGGGAGAGAACAGCCTTGTGTGCCAGACGAGTAACTGTAGAGTCAATGAGAGGTGCAAAGTGCGAAATGCTATGCTAGGAGTAAGGTTTGGAGGGGAAATGAGGAGCTGCATCTTGGGACATTCAAATGGAGAGATCAAGGACACAATTAGATGTGTTCTGGAAAGAGGTGCCCTCTAGAAATGTAAAGTTAGGAGTCATCAGGGTGTGGGTAGTATTTTAAATCATGAGCATGGACTACATCTCCAATGAGTAAATGTAGCTGCAAAAGAAGCTGTGAGGCAGAGCCTGGGCCATTCCAGTGTGTGGGAGTCCATCCAGCACATAAAGTTTAGTCTAGAACAAGATTTTAAAAGGCAGACTGGTTTTTCTGAGTCATAGTCAGATGTGGTTTAAGTCTTAGTCATATGAGTGTGTCCTTCTGCAATTCTAGATTAAACATGCTTAAAACAAGCCCCAGTCCCAGACAATTGCTGTGAGCAATGTGTTTAATGTCTCCCCTACCACTCTGGATTTACATGAGGCTGAGCTACCTTCTGAGATGCCAGAGCATTTCATATAAACATTCTTAGACTTCCAGCCCAGTTGCTTTAGCTACAGTAATCACTTTGCATTTCTTCCATTTATATACTGGGAAATACTTGTTCATCCCATTTGTGAGCCTGACTATGTATTTTTCACTTTGTATTTTATGTATTTGACTCAGAATACTACTCTATCTCAACCTCTTGGCTTCTACATTATCCCTTCTTGAATATTCAGTACAGTTAACTAACTGCTCCTTTTTCAGTAAACACTGCTCTGATCCTGTTCCACCACATTATCCTGATTTCCGCCCACTTATCCGGCTATTTCTGGCCTTTTGAAAATCTCTCTTCCTTTCCCAGAACTCTCAATGTGGGGACATCTCAGGGAGAGGCTCCAAATCTTCCTCACAAGCCACACTCTCTCATCAATTTCATGATTATTTCCACTTTAAAATACCATTTATATGCTAATGACTTCTTTATATGTATCTTCCTGCATGACCTTTATGATTTGTATATTTAATCTCATATAATCTTGGTTTTCTAAAACATCTCAAATTTAAATTGCTCAGATCCAAATTTTTTTGTGTCTTCCCCTTCAACATGGTCCACCTCCATGTTTCTGACTTTGGCATCCACTCAAGAGCTTATGCCTAATACAAGTATTTCGTATTTGACATTTCCTTCTCTTTCATTTACACATTTATATCACTACCAAATCTTGCCAATTCAACCCTCAAAATACAGGTCAAACCCATCCTCCTGAAAATACCTAAGAATGGCAAAGCCCAAAGTTTTATGAAATATGAAACAGATAGGACCCCTAGGAACTTATAAAATTGCTCTTTAATGGGGTGGTATTTGATCTTAGATGAGGCAAAATAGAGATGGTATACTTAAATCCCTTATTTTAAAATTAGAATAATAAACTTTTAAGGTTAGCAAAGTTCTTAGTGATCTCTAACCTTAATCATTGCCTTTGTAATAAAAAATGAAAGCTCAGAAGATGGAGTGTTTTGTCCCAAGTTCCTACTGTTAGTAAGGAAGGACAGGACTAGTACTTACATCTAATTCAGTCTAGTTCTCTTTCATAGCACCATGTTGGCAGGCATGCACAACTGGATTCTGATAATTATGAAGCTAGTGCCATACAAGTAATCTTTTCATGTCTACTATTTCCTGAAAAGTAAGACAAAAGTGATTTTGTAGAATTGCTTAGCTTTGTAGTGGTAGCGTCAGTTTAGGTTTGTGCTAGCTTTAACATTGTTTTATTTATGAAATACCATTTTTAAAACAAACCGAGAAGCTAACAAATAGCCTGGTTTAAATACAGCCCAAGCTGAAAGTAGTGCAATTACTTTTGGCTAAGGTTATTTGTATATTTATGCAAGTTCTAATATTTTGAGAAAAAACAGATATCATAGCCTTTTGCTATATTGCCCCTCCCTTATCTCCCTGGACTCCATTACTGCTTTCAGGTCTGTTCTGTAAGCTTTAAAGACTTCAGATTATGATGCTGTATTTGATAAAGCAGATAATCCTATTGATGTTTCTACAATGAAGTTGTCTATAGCCCTGATCCACCTAAATAAATATAACAAAATTGTGCCTTTCAGTCTCTGATGAAACTGGGAGTAGAATGAACAAAATGTAATAGAGGTAATATAAGAAAAGATCAAGGAAGTTGATGAAAAACTTATTTTTCTGCAGAATAGAGCAGTGTGTTTGAGTAAAAGCTCAAATTCTCATTTCCTTATCTGAGTTCAATCCTATCATTACTTTCATTTAGTTAGATCCTTGCAATTAAACTGCCATTAACAGAGAACTACCAGAGTGAGTTCTTTTATTGTTTTTAAGCGCAAATAATGAAATCTTGGACACATAACTTTTATCATAAAAATAGTACTAATCAACTTTTACATTAAAAGAAGTGAAATCAAGTTTATTTCATCCCATGTGACAATGTCTAAGATTATCAGCTTAACTGACATCTAACTTCTTGATTTTGGCAAAAGAAGAATCATAAAAATTAATACTGTTTATTGTAGTCAGGGTTTTCAAGGAAAACAATACAATACAGGACACTTATTTTATTTAATTAATTTATTTATTTTTAAAGAAGAAAAGTTTATTTCACTCACAATTTGTAGAGGTTTTTGTTCATAGTGGGTTGGCTTCAAGGCAATGTGGCCTGGCAGACAGGCATGGTAGAGGATGTACAGTCCATGGCAGGCAACAAAGCAACAAGCAGAAAGGGACAAATGACAAGCAGTTACAGGACACTTAATTTATAAGATTATTTTATAATAAAGAGTCATATACAAAGAGTACAAAAAATCTGTCCACACATTAAAGACCAGAAGAATCCAGCTGAGGGCCTGGATCCCACAGCAATGTCCTGCGTAAGTCCAACTGAAGACCTAGAGTTCATAACAATCCCTCCCCAAGAAGTCTAGCTGGAGGCCAAGGGACCACAACAATGTTCCATGCAAGTCTGTTTCACAGGTCTGTGCTGGAAAAGCCCAAAGGTCAATGGTGGAAGCTAGGAAGTCTGTCCTAGAAGGATGAAGGATCTGTATCAGCAGGCTGAGGGATCTGCACTGGAGTCAGGAAGCAATGCTCAAAGCAAAAACCAGAGCTCCCCCCAAAATTACCACAGCCATGCTCAGTGACAACAGTGTCTTGACCTCCTTCAATGATAAGAACAGCCAAGTCCATATCAGGAAAGCCAGCGTGATGCTTGTCTAGGAGATTGAACAGTGCACCATCGTTGTCTTTGGAGACAAGAAGCAATGCTCAAAGAAAGAACTAGAGCTCCCCCAAAGTGTACTGTAGCCATTCTTGCAGACAACAAGATCCAAGCTCCTTTGATGTTGAAAACAGCCAAGTTCGTATCAGGAAGCCAGCCTGACAGGCTCCTCCAGGAGAACCAACAGCCTCCTAACAGCATCCTCCATACAGCTCTTTTTCTTCTCCAGTTCTGCCTCTTATACTCCAGCAACAATCCTCAGGCGGGCCTCCCACACCCAGGACCACGCTTAGTTCAGCTGGTGTTACAAGCTGACCACCAGCTGTCCACTCAACACATTATTCTTACTACTATATATTTAATTTTTGGCAATGTATTTTTAAATCATTTGCTGTGGATAGTCTATGTTAAAGTCATAGACATTAGATTCAAGAAAGTCTAAATCCTGCCTCAAACACTTCCTTATGACTTTGAACAAGTTGTTTCAGTAAGTCTCAGTTATTTCTTCAGCCAAGTTATAATACCTATTTCTCTGTAAGAAGGTAAGTGTAAGTATGTAGATAATTAATACATTTAAAGGCCTAAGTGCGGTATTTAGTGAATAGGAAAAAATCAAAACTTAAATATGAATAAATAAATTATGCAGATGATTCTTATATTTAAAGATAGCATTAAAATATACTATTTGCAGTATGATGTATGAATTTTATATTGTGAGGATTTTGCATTCTGTTATAGTAATCACAGTGACGGTAACCATCTTTTGGTCTCTGTATTAGGCTTCTATGGTTGCTATAAAAAATTTTACCACAAACTGGGTGGTTTAAAATGACCAAATGCTACTCCTTCACAGCTATGGTGATCAGAAGTCTCAAATCAAGGTGTTGCTAGGTTTCTGCTTCCTCTGGAAATTCTAGCAGAGAATCTTTTCCTCAGCTTTTCCAGGTTCTGATAGCTCATCATCTGTTTCTCTCTGCCAGTATACCTCTACCTTACTCTTGTAAGGACGTTTATCACTGGATTTAGGACCCACTAGATATTCAAAGATGATTTCTTCATTTACACGAATGAAACTCTTTCTCCCAATAAAAGAGCATTCACACATCCCAGAAATTAGCACTGAGGTGGAGATGGTGGGAGGGCACCCCAAACAATCTACCTGCCATTGTCTTCACATCCTACATATAGTGTTTGGTACCAAGGATCACAAATTGGCTATTGCTTACACCTCACAACCTATGGGTGGATATTAAAATGAAATCACCACAGAGTACAATGTGTTGTTTACAACTGTTTAAAACATGCTAAGGGAAGAGAGATAATAGATTGACTAATGTTTTCAGGACATCTAGGGAGAGATTCATGGAAAAGTAGCATCTGAGCTGAATCCACGGGTGTAAGTAGACAGCTGTCTAGAAAGAAAAGGAAGGTATACATATAAATCTTAGGAAACTCCTCAAACTACTACATTTTAGAAATGTAGTAGTCTGTGTTATATGAGTTCTTTTATTGTTTGTAGGTGCAAATAATGAAATCTTACACATAAATTTTATCATAGATATGGTGCTAACCAACTTTTATATTGAAAACAGTGAAATCAAGTTTCACTGGATGAGTTGGGCTGGACTCAACCGATGGTAGTTTGGAGAGCAGTAATAAGAATTTGACATACATCTGTAGGCAGCATAAAACTCCTGATTTTTCATGGCAAGGGAATAATGCTTCTGGTGGAGATTATAATGGACAGTGAACAGCACCGAAACTGGCAAAGTAGAAAGCTTTTCTCATAGTCCTGATGAGAACTGAGGCGGTGATAGTGAGAGAGAAGTTATATTTGAGGGGTAGTTCTGAGGTTGTAACTCTTAGGCAAATATAAAGGAAGGCTTCTTATTTGGGTGGCTGGTTCCTATTAAGCTTAGAGCATTGGTGGTATAGTGGTGAGCATAGCTGCCTTCCTATTAAGCTTAGAATTAGTGATTCTGGGATATGTCCGGGGGGCACCACACTGAACCACTTGCCAGTATCAGAAGCCGTCACATTCCTCCAGACCTCCACATCGTGGTCCCCGATCCTTTGTCTTTCCCTCTTTGGAATGTTCTTTCTTCCTTTACCCTGTATTTTCCGACTAACTGCTCATCTATAGCAATTTAATATATTTGTTGCCTCTTTGGGAAGTTGTCCCTGATTTATTAAAACTTAGTTTTCAGCCTGTAATGTCTTGGTCTTAAGTCTTACTAAACCCTCTTTTAATCGTCTGTTTTATTGTTTTGCCTGGGAGTTCCTTCAAGGCATTTCTGTTATGCATTTCCTAATCCTTCTATTTGCTTTGGCCTACAGCAGGAGTGCACTATAGTTAGGTGATTTGAAGAAAGAAAAAAGAAGATTGTTAAGCAGAGTCAGATAAGTTAACAAAACTTAGAGAGCTCCTGATCTCTGCTTAGAACTAACAAATGCCAATCGGCCCACAGCTACCTATATTCAACAAGAGTTAAAACATAAGGCAAAGACCAAATGATTCAAGTTGGATGGTATTCTTTTATATTTCTATTCTGGTCTGAAAAGCCAAGGTATCTATCCAACTCCTAGCTTTGGGACCAACTTCCGAGGTATGTCTTACAGTCAGCTTCTCTTTTCTATCTGTGGTTTGGACAGACATGAAACAGTAACAAGTAACAAAATATCAGAACTTTCAAACTATGCTTCCCTCCTCTTTTGCATCATAAGCCACTGAAAAACACCTCTGCTCCATGGATAGTATCATTAGTAAAATCCAAGTGTCTGGTGCCAGCATCAGATTTAGAAACTCATCATCACAAAATAAGCAGAGAATTTATGACACAAATTTAACTGGATGAACAAAAAACCTGTAAAGAGCAAGAAAGTATTATCTGTCAACTACTTTGTCGTAGGCAACAAAAATGATTGTAACTACTCTTCGGCTATAGAACCTAATATGCTCTACGAGATGTTACATTGAAGAAGATATTTTGCTGGAACTGCTATTTCTCTGTGATTAAAAAACAAATGCCCAGGGTAAAGTTGCTTACACTTTAGCACTGAGGAAATTATTTTTAAAAGTTAAGTAAGATAAAGTAGATTGTAGGATATCACAGTTTCAAAATGTAAATGCATGACATTTAGCATCAACATTTTTTTAATGAGTGAGAATTTTGTTTTGCAATGTTCTGTTAATGCTGCTATGTAGATTAGTACAGACTTAGAGATTGAAAGAAAAAACCGTACCCTAAAGAAATGAATTAAAAGCCTATTAAAACAAACTGTCAGGTTAGATTATGATGCCTACTTCCCCCAGACATGTTAATAAAAATGAAAAGGTACAGGTGAACATGCTTTTCAAGACTTTCTATCAACTTTACTCAAAGACATTTATTAGGCAATATTAATCCTAATTTTAGAATAAAAACAAAATACTGAAATCTCAATTTCAGAATGAACTGAAATAAAGCAACAAGTTATACTAGAACATGAAGCAGCCCTGGTCTTCAGATGTTTAAGCTGATTACTGGAGGCCCCAAATTTTGTTTCCAAATCTTAAGGTTATCAGCAGGAAATGGTATTATATAATCTCAATAGAATTATGCTTTCCATCTTCTCTTTTAATTCCGCTTGTCAGTAAATGAAGCCACTATCTACTTTTTGTAGCTCCCTTTGAAAACATGGTCAGAGTGATAGTTTCTGGACCATGAAGCTGGGACAAAGCCCTTTTGACAAAGTTCTAGGAGAGTTTGAAAGATGGTAACTTCAGAGACTGTTTGCAACAGTAGAGTGATCTTTTGATCAAATTATGCATATGTTGATTCAGGTGTAAGAGGGCTTCAAAAAGAATTTTGTCCTGAGGTTTGGAAAGTCTTGGGGGCATACACTTAAGGAGAGAAGACAATAAGGTACCTCTCTATGGTGCTCAGTCTTACAGAAGAAGCTGAAGACAATACTTAGTCCACAGAAGAGAAGGTCCTTTGGGATCCTGCTATCCACTGTTTGTAGGGTTTTTTAAGGGAAGTGCATGTTACTCTTTGAAGTGTGGACTCAAAAGGTAAAATAGGGATGATGTGGAAGTTAATAAAAGCGTTCTATTGACAATTAAAAAGACTTTCCTACCATCTTGAGATGTGAGCACCCCTAGGAGATACTGGTCTCATCATTATTGAAGGTGATCAGTATATTTTGAATATCCACTCATTCGATACTCAGAAAAGGAAATTCAAATTCTGTGGGGTAAGGTCAACTAACCTATTGATGACTTGTGAAATTTTTTTTTCTAACTGTGATAGTCTGTAAATATTTGCAGAGTCAAGTGCTATGCAAAAAACTTATGCTTCTGGCTGTCATGGAGTAATTAGTACTAGATTGACTCTTCTGATGTAAGTAACTTAGAAGGGGGCAATTTACATCAGATAGCTGTATCCATGTTAAACACTGAGCCAAAATATCCCCAAAACTAAGACTTTCACCTTATTAAGAAAAGGAACAAACAAGGTGAGTGCTATCATTTTCCCCAGGTAATGACTTCTAGGCACTTTCCAGACCAGTACAGGGAAGGGAAGTTCAGTGTACAACACCCTGACCTCCGTGAATTGAAGAAACATCGATCAGAGTCTGGGAATGATTAGATGGCTAGAATTAATGGGGCAGAGCAAAAAAAAAAAATAGACTAAGGGAAATTTCCCAAATGTGCAAGGAACTCTTAACATTTAGTAAATGCTAAACACAAAAGTATAGGGTGAAACACTGCAAGACACAGCAAGAAAGAACTCTTGGAGCAAAAGAAGCACTGGGTAATAAGAAACTGGATGACAATATGAGGTTATTGACTGTAGAAGTAGAAAACATTCTAGTCCTAACCTTCTCAAGTACAGTGAGTTCACTGGTTAAGCTAGGCATCCTGTTGGGAGAGCAGAAAATTCATGTGCTGAATACAAAACTAAGCTAAAAAATTATACCATTAGTTAAAAATGTACTTTAGAGAAATCATAATAAAGTCTTTCTTAAAAGTTTAGAAACACCAAGTTGATCTGCAAGTAAATGAATTGATTGCTGTAATTAAAATAAATGTTATCTATCTATCATCTATCCATACAATGAACAATTTGAAGGAAACCAAAAGAGAAATGTAAATTATAGATTTAAAGATTAAAATCTACATTTTACATTTGTAAAAGTTATAGGCTACAATATCTCAAGAAAAATATCTTGGATAGGCTTAAAAACAAATTCTATACTGCAAGAGAAAAGATTCAGGAACTTGGTGATACAGCAATAGAAAATCACATTAGCAAATAGAAAAAAAATACAGTGAAACAAGTAAAACAGTTCACTGGCCTGTGAGATAATATGAAGTAGTTTAACCAACAAGTAAGTGGATTTCATGGAAAATGCAGGTGTCAGAAATTATATTCAAAGAAATGCAGAGCAAACACTTATACTTGGTGAAAATATAACATGCATTCCAAGAAGCTCAATGAGCATCAAGAAAAACAAAAAGTCACAGGCATATCATAACTAAACAATGACACAGGTAAAATCTTACAAGGTTTCAGAGAGGGCCTGGGATGCAGCTCAGTGGCACAGTGCCTGTTTGGCAAACACAAGGTCCTGTGTTTGATTCCTAGTACCAAAAAGGGAGAAGAGAGGAAGAAAAAAATTTCAGAGAAAAAGAGATAAATTATAGGCAGAAAAGGAAAAAAACCTGGCAACTGATTTCTCATCTAAAACAATATATACTAGAAGACAGTAGAATGACATTTTAAAAATGCTAAAAGGAGAAAATGAACAAAATTAAGTATTTTATCCAGTAAAACTATTTTCTAAAGAAGAAAACATTTCTAAAAACTTTAAATTTCTTAAAACTTTAAATTCAGAGCTTACGGAATTCTAAACAACATATGGATCAAAGGAACAGTTAAAAAAAACCATCCTAAATGGGGTAATGATAAACCCTCAAATTACAAGCTTTGTGAAGTACAGCTAAGAGTACTTAGAGGTAAATCTATAGCATTAAGGATTGTATTAATAAAGAGAAAGAGTTTAAATAATCAAACATTTCATCTAATCAAGAAAAAAGGGTAAAGCAACAAATATAAAATGAAGAGTATAATTTACAGAACCAGAAATCAAAGAAATGGTAAAATATGTAATAAGGTAAGTCACCAAAAGAAAATGTTGGTTCTTTGCAAATATCAATGAGAATCCATTTTGCAGGCATTAGTTGGGCAAAATTTTAGACTTTTGTGAAAATATACAACTTGAACTCTCATTGGTCCCTGGCAGAAGTATGAATTACAATATTGACTTTAGGAGAAAAATCTATTGACTGCTATTACATTTGGACATCTATAGAAAAATTATGATATACCCACAAAGATAAGAGTTTCCTGAGAAGAATTATATTTAATACAAGAAAGAAAAACCTTAAGCAAAGAAATAGCAAAAATTTGCTTACTGAAGCAAAAAACGCAAATAGTATATTAGTCTCGTTTGATAAAATATATGCATGATATAATTAAATTGACAACTATTTTAATATACAAAGCAGATGTATAAGAGACAAATTATTTGCCAAACATCATACATTGAAAATAGTAAAGTGAAACTATTTGAAAAACCAGGAGAATGTTAGAAAAATCTGATGGTTTGGGTTGGGAAATGTTAGCAAATATTTACTAATATACTTTATGATTAAAAAAGCTCTATGAGATGGAGCATTTGATTAGTAGGATTACTAAGCATCAATTCAGAGATAAACTATTTATTTTAAAATTAAACATATTTTCCTTTCTAGCCTCTAAGAATATTTTACCAAATTTAGTTATTGTTCCTCAAAGAAAACCTTAATAAAATTAAAAATACAAAGAGGGTTTTTTAACAACCTAACAAAATTTAAGTATAGCAATGAAATATAAGATTTATATTAAAAACTGTGAACTTCTTTATATAAAGACAGTAACAACTGGGCGGTGTTATGCAAAATCACTTAGGAATTCTGGTCCTTCCCTCCAACACTTGGCCAAACTTAACAACAAAAGAAGAAGCATGTATGTTGGAAACTTGGTAACTTGGTGCTTGGTAACTCTTTTGATAAAGATAGAGGCTTAAGTAGAAGATTCATGTTCTTGATAGCTTGATTCAACATTATAAATATACCAGTTTTCTTTAGTTTAAAATATAAATTTATTGCAATCCCAGTGTGGTGGATTGACAACTGGTGGTCAACTTATAACCCCCAGCCAAACTGAGTAAGCGTGGTGCTGGGTGTGGGAGGCCCACGTGACGGTTGCAGCTGGCAGCATAAGAGGCAGAACTGGAGAAGAAGAAGAGGCTGTTGGGAGCTGACAGAAGCTCTAAGGAGCTGTTGGCTGTCCAGGAGGAGCTCGTCATGCTTACTTTCCTGATGAACCTGGCTGTTTTCATCCTCCAAGGAGCTCCTGACCTTGTTGTCACTGAGAATGGCTTGGGTTCACTTTGGGCGAGCTCTGGTCCTCACTCTGAGCATCGCTTCCTGGCCCCAGAGGGGAGGATGGTGCCCTGCCGGTCTCCTGGAGAAGCCTGTTGCGTTGCCTTTCCTGATGAGAACTCCGCTGTCCTGATCATTGGAGGAGCTGGGGACCTCACGGTTGTTGAAGGTGGCTGTGGTGCTTTTCAGGGGAGCTCTGGTTCTTATTCTGAGCGTCACTTCCCGACTCCAATCTAGATCCCTCAGCCTCCTAGCACAGATCCTTCATCCTGCTGGCACAGGCTTTCCAGCTTGCACCACTAACCTTTGGGCCCTTTGAGTGCACATCCGTGAAACCGGCCTGCATGAAATATTGTTATGGGCTCTAGGTCTTCAGCTGAACTCATGCAGGACATTACCGTGGGATCCAGGCCCTCAGCTGGATTCTTTGGTCTTTCGTGTATAGACAGATTTTCTGTACTCTCTTGTATATGATTTTTTGAGTGACTATTATAAATAATCTTATAAAGTATGTGTCCTGAATTGTATTGTTCACCTTGCTAAAACCCCAAACCATGACACCCAATATAAATAGCAAGTTTGTTTGTTCACTTTCCTAGAATAATATTCTTTAAAATATTACTTGGAAAAAATATGCAAAAAGGACTTAGAGATCTCTAGAAGAGTACACTTTCAAATATACTGTAAGTTTCTATTTAAGAGGTATAATAGTGGCACATAAATTGACAGGTGTTTCAATGAAATGCAGTGGAAAGCTTGAGAATAAGCCCAAATACATATGAAAATTGAGTGTAGGTAAAACGTCAAATCACCAAGGAAGACATGGGCATTTAATAAATGAATTTGGATACCTAGACAGCCATTGACAAAGCAAAAATAAAACATCTCACATTATATATCAGAAAAATTTCCAAATTGATCTGAAATGTTATTATAAACAAGACCATATGCATATTCATGGAAACTATGATTGAGATTTTTACACTCTTGTAATCGTGAAAATTTTTAATTAATACGACCGAAAATTCAGTTGCAAAAAATAAGAGGCAACAGCTTAGTAAACTTTCAGGAAGTGGGGCGGGGATCCACGGGCCTATAAAGAGGATAGAAAAAACAAAAAGGACTACCATGCGCCCACTATGTGTGTGGACCACCTCCCCACTGCAGCTGTGTTCACGATGCATCACAAACGTGTACTAATACAAAAATAAAATTTAAAAATATGGTTGCAATAAAAGATTAGTAAATTTTAATAAGCGGATACACACTGCGTGGCAAAGAAACAGTAAGAAAAATATGAAGAAAATGCCACTGTGAAAAAACATTTGCAGCAAAATATTTCAGAACTGCATAAAGAATGCTTCACTATCACAGGGAGCAATTCTCAAAATCTGAAAACAATATTTAAACATAAGAAATATGTGTGTTTGTTCATAATTAGAAAAATGTTTGTTAAATCTACTATGCAGTGTAATTTTATGTCTATCAGGTTGGCAAAAATGAAAAGCTTAACAACCCGCTCTGTCAATGCAGCTGTGGAGAGTGACTCACAAATTTCTGGGGTACATGCAAAATGATACAGTCTCAAGGATGGGATTGGATAATACCTAACAAAACTACATGTGCATTTACTCTTTGATACAGCAATCTCACTTCTGAGGATTTGCCTAAAGAAGTATTCCCATAAAGGACAAAGAAAGAGTTACCTATATATCATCACTAATGACAGCAACATGTAGGAAAAAAACCCAAGCCACTATCCATGGAAAGCTGAGTAAACTATAGTACAACCATAAAATGATGTAGTATGGACAGAGAGGAAAAGGGAGAGAGAGGCAGTTGAGGAGATATGTTCAAGATATGTGGATAAAAGCCAAGTGCACTTTCTAAAAGAGAAACACAAAGCTAGAAGAAAAATCAAGTAGGTGGGAATATGAAGGAAAGAATTCAGATGCGGGAAGATGTGTAGAGCTGCAGATACGTTGAGAGCCAGGAGATAGAAACAGACAGAAATAGATTAGAGATAGTGAACCGTGAAGGGCCCAGCCAGCCCTAGTGTGTTCTGATATTTTCCCTTATATTTTTGTTTAATCTGCTATTTTGGGGTTACGATCCTCAAATTCCTATTCACTAGTTTTCTGGTTTCTGTTCTACCTTCTCAGACAGCAGAAGATGAATTTCTTTTTATGCAGGCTTTAAAGAGGATGTTGCAATAACATTCTTTTCAAGTTGAATTGTACTATAAGATTATGAAAGCAATTTTCCCCTTTGTTTTCAGCTCTTTTTTCCTCTGCAGGTGTATAAGTGTTGAGAAACACAGACTTTCTCCTGCTGTGAACTACATGAACCTAACGTAGGTCTTATTCAAGCCTAGTTAGGTTGGGGTGGAGAGACACAGGGATCATTTGTATTTTTTACTGAGTGCTGCTAAGAAGCCAATGTTAATTTGTTGGGTAGGAGACAACACATCAAATTTCCTCTTCTTCATGGATATCCCATGGATATTTCCACCTATCTGCAGCAAAATGCATTTGGAAAATGATCATCAAATCCAGATATATAAGCTCCAGGAAATTTTGCTAACTGCTTAAATTCTGTAGGCAAACTGACTGTGGCAAATTGCCAGAATGGAAGAAAACATTTTACCTGAATATTAAAATTGCTGTCAGGGACAAGGCCTGACCGGAGAACTGAACAAATTTTCCTCAGCCAGAAAACAGTAAGCACCAGTTTACTTAATGAGAATGGCCTTAGTTTCATTTGTCAGTTTTCTCGATACTGGGACAGATTCCCAATACCCAGAATTTAAGGGAGAGAGGTTTGATTTGGTTCATGGCTTTGGAGGATTTGGGCCTTGCTTGGGTGGGTAAAAGTAGGAATGAACATCATGACAGAAGAGTGTGGCAGAAAAGAGATGTTTAGTTCTGGCCTCTAGGAAGCAAAACAGGAGAATAGCACCCAAGAGGAAGGAGCGAGGGACCCAAATAGTATCCAAGGTCTTACACCTACGACCCACTCAAACACATGTGGAAGTGTAGTTTACTAATCCCTGTGACAAATCCCAAGCCAATCAGATTGACACAATCAACCTTAACCATCATGTTAGTGTTATGTCCTCTTTTCCTTAAAAACATCTCATGGGGAAAATGGATGGACTCCCAAACTTTTTGATAAACTTAGCCTTCTTACTTCTATCCACACGTCTTTACATGGTCGATCTCTACCTGTATCACTGACACCAGCTTGCACCATGCCACCTTTTGCAGTACACTCTAGCAAGACCTCTTCAATATACCACACCTTTCCAAAACTTGGTCCTGTGCAATAGCTGTTCCTGGGCCTGAGATGATTCTTTTTCATGATCTTGACATTCTTGAAAGCTTCTTCTAATTCAAGGAATAGCTCAAAAGCCTTCACCTCAGAAGCTACCCCATTGCACCACTAGCCACTTCCCATCACAGTACTTCGTTTTAATTTTTCATATTTTTGTTGCTATTTGAAATCTATGCATTTATTTATTAAGATTGTCTGGGCTACTACAGCAAAAAGACCATAAAGTGTGAAGTTTTTACAAAATAAGAACTTATTTCTTATAGTTTTGAAGGCTGGCAAATCCAGGATGAGGGTGCCAACCTGTTGGACTTTGGTGATGGATCACTTCTTTCAAAGATAGCTCTCTTTCCACCCTTCATATTGCGAAAGGGTTAGCTAGTTTTCCCAGGCCTCTTTCATACTGACAACAACCCTATTCATGACGGGTTCACCTTCCAAGGCCCCACTTCCCATACCGCTGCCTTTGAAGGTAAGATTTCACCATATGAATTTTGGAGGAATACATGAACACTTACATCATAGCATTTTCTTATTTGCATTTATCCTTATTATGTGTAAGCTCCACATGAGTATTAACCAGACCGAGCTTATTCACAATTGACTGAAATGCCAATTTGTAGAGTAAAACAAAGTAGTCTCGGGTCATCGCATTTATTAGACACTTAGTACTTGTGAAATGAATGAATACATCACAAAACACATCTTTGAAAAGGTCCACATTACAGAAAGAATAATCTTCCCATCCAGGGTGCCTAGGCTTGAATCCCTAGAATCTGTGCATCTATCATTTTACATAACAAAAGGGACTTTACACGTGACTAAATTAGATATTTTGATGAAGAGTATCCTGGGCTATGTAGGTGTGTCCTCTCTAATCACAGGGCCCTTATCAGAGAGAGGTAGGTGGGCAAGAATGCCAGAAGACTAGAAGACTTTGCTACTGGCTTTAGAGTTGGTAGAGGCAGCGATGAGCCCAGGGAGCCAGGTGACTTTAGAGTATAAGAATGCAAGATTTATGCTCCCCAACTGTCCCCGGGAAGAATGTGGCTTTGCTCACATCTTGATATTAAACAGGGAATACTGTGTCAGATTCCTGACTTCCAAACCCACAAGATAATAAATTTGTGTTTTTTAAGCCACTAAATTTATGGAATTTTGATAAAGTAACAATAGAAAAAGTAAAACAAGGGCTAAATTGGCCCTTCTCAGTATATTAGAACCACACTCACATTCTCTCATGTGTTAAGAGTTCTCCAGAAAACAGAAACAACTGAGGTGTGTGTGTGTGTTTGTGTGTGTGTGTGTGTGTGTGTGTGTGTGTGTGTGTGTATAACTTCTTACAACATATAAAGGGGGACAGACAGACAGAAAAAGAAAAGGAGAGAAAGGCTTGTTTTAAAGACTTGTTCACTTATTGAGGCTGGCAAGTGTAGACCGTATGAAAGCAGAATTCCTTCTTCCTAGGGGACCTCAGTCTTTTTATGTTAAGACTTTTAAGTAATTGCATAAGTCCTGCCCACATTATGGATGGTAATTGCTTTCCTCAAAATCTACTGATTTAAATGTTAATTTCATCTAAAAAAATACCTTCAAGCAACATCCAGATGGGTGTTTGACCAACTATCTGGGTCCTGTGGCCTAACCAAGTTGACACAATCAAATTAACCGTCACAGCATGCCTGATCAGTACTACATAGCTCTTATTATAGTCATTGTTGTTGCTGCTCTGGTATAAATTTTTGTTTTTCTGGATTCTCAGGGACAAAAAGTTTTCACAGGAACAAAGTAATAAATACAAATTATTTAAGCAATATGTTTTCAGAACTGCACCCTACGCTGGGCTGGTAAGAGCTAGATTAAACTATAAATTTTCAAACTATGACTCAGTGCCTTGCGCAGGAAATCTGGACTCTCAGGTTTCCTTTCAAATAGAGAATGTGAATAAATATCAACAATCTGCAGGGTTTTTCTTTTTTTATTACCCACATGTTAAATATATTTGTATGATGGGGTTTTGTTTGTTTTAAGCTACCTAGAATCGATTCACTTTTAATAGAGCAGAATTACCTTGATTTGCTTCAGAAGAACAAGACTTTAAGGTATCATTTTGATGTGAGTTTGAAGCTCCAAATTGCCAGCAGATGCACCCTAAGGATGGAAGTAGATGAAGCAAGTAAATGAAGTGGCAGAGCCTGGTGCGCATTTGGTACCAAGTCCTATGAGAAGCTGATGCTAATCCTGGGCTTCCAGTTATCTACCTCAATAAATTCTTGTCTATTGTTTAAATAAGATTGACTTGACCTTTTGGATCATTTTCAAGTAAAAAATATACTGAGAGTAATCTGTTTAAGAAATGAGCCCTAGAGAGGATGCCTTTTAAGGTGCTCTGCCTCTTTCAGATCCCACGTCATTTTGATATGTCATTTTGATATATGCCAGGAATCTGAAGAAGAGTTTAGGCATTGACCAGAAACTTTGTTTACCTATCACTTTCTATCGACCAATCTCACATCTTAAGTTCAAAGTTTTGCAATACACCATGATCATTTGTTAAGCAGGGCTGTATAAAAAAGAACTTCCATAGAGGAGAATCGGGGGCTCTGAGGAGAATGATGATGGTAATTGTCTCAGGGAGCAGTGCCAAGGGCAGCCCAGTTGACTGACCACTTTTCCCTGAGAGGGCAGTGAATCATAGGCTTTTCTGCCCATAGAATGGGATGCATCTTCTGCACTGGGATTCAATGTTCATTGCTTTGCATTGTGTTTCCCGTTCATTCCAAACAAGGGGTTTGGCTATCCTTCCTAGGTGTTTTCTCCACTTTTGCACATTGGATGTGTTGACTTAGTTACACTTATTCATTAACCATTGGTCAATGGACCTGAAGGGCTACATCTCAATCTTAGTAGGGATACATCGCTCAAAGATTTTATACTTGAGAATGGTTGTACTAACTGAGCTTGGATTTACCTCCCATTGAGGTTTCACATTTTACCAAAACAAAGGGGCTGCATGGAGGTTTAATCTCTTATTTCATCACTTACCTATACTTTTTTCTTATGAACACATTATCTTCCTTTCCCCACATTTGGCTCATGTCTTTGGCATGAAACAACTCTACCCTAATCTTTAGGTCACAGTGTGTGACCAAGGTTAAATCAATCTGCTCATTCCACTTCCTGATCACAGTGTTTCGGTTAATGTCCGGGACATAAGCCAAGTCTATCCAATCGGACAACAAGACTCAATTCTGGGATTATTGAATGTGGAAACAGATACTCTCTTTTGTACTACTTGAGCCCTGAATCTTCTGCTTCATCTATAGAGATTGAAAACAGTGCCAACTTAGAAAAGGTAGAACCAAGAAATGAATCTGGTGACATTTGAATCAGGAACCAAGCTCTTATACAAACAACTCTTTCTCTACAAACAAATTTATCTCTAGATACTTCAGTCATACATTACTTAAATCCTTTTGGCTTAAGTTGTCAGTCACTTGCAAACCAAAGTATTTTAACTTATATAACTCTCTTATCCTATAGAGTGACTTTTGCTGGATGAGTGAGAGAATGAAGTATTGTTGAGCAAAAGGCATTATGACCTACTACTGTAGCTGCCACAGCTCTCTGTGATAGGAAATCTCAGTGTCTGCTTTGCAGACATCTTTCACAAGTAAGGGATGTGCCTTTACCAGCTCCCGGTGTGATTTATTTCCAGACACCCTAAGCTTCTCATCACCTCCAGATTACAACTCATGGTGGATCCGTGGAGGTGGGTGCTACAGGGATACAGGGCTCTTTGCAGAAAAGAATTGTTGTTTTGTTTTGTTTTTCTTTTAGCTTGTAGACTTCAAAACAGTGTATCTATTACCATTATATTAAATTGTGATTAACAAAAGTTTGAAATATGGTAAGTTGAATAAAATGGATGAAATATAAAGATCAACAGTTGTGAGAGAGATTAATCTTTGATCAATAGAAAATCCTACTGCTGGATCATAGTAAAGCTGATGGATACAGTATAGGAACTGGTTGTCCAGCTATTAATACCTCTTGGCTTCCCCAGAATACTAGTCGGACCAATAGTCTATGGCCTCATCAAAATGACATCAACATAAGTGATAGATCCCTTGAGTCACTGAAGAGATAGTTCTTGTGCTCTTTGTGTCCTCATTAACTTTAAAACGGAAAGATTAATGCAATGTAGCAGTCAGGTGTTGAGATGACCACTGTGTTCTCCCAGACTTGGCCCCTGGGTGGTTCTAAGGGGCACCGTCTTTCCTCTCTGTGATAGAGAAATGAAGCTCTCACTTGTTCTAACTCATATTGAGCAGGTAGTTTGTACAGAAACATGATCTCCTCCCTCTGGAATCCCAAATCCTTCATTCGTATTGTTTTATATTTCTGGGTTTCCGTCAAAGACATTTTATAGTCCAGAATGCCTGTTGAAGTGCTTGCCAGTGTATTTTAAGTACCAGGAAAAGGAAGGGGAAGTGACGAAAAGGTTGGTACACCTCCTTTTTAAAAAACTTTCCGGAAGTACCACACTGCATTTCCATTTATATCTCATCAATAGTGTAGTCATTTGATCTCACTTTACTATAAGGGAAATGTAGCTTGCCCTGTGTGGAAATGTACTCAGGTATAAAATTCTGGATTATTTGATGCACAGGAAGCATAACAAGGGAGGGAGAGTGGGAATAAGGTAATAGTTTCTAATGTAAAGAGGAAATTAGTCTTTAACTTCTCATTAAAAGAGAAACAAAAATCAAGACTGAAGTTCAGTATAGACATAGCCTTCTACCCCATGGAGAAGTCCTACTGGAACTGTTTCCAAGTGGGGTCATCTGAGGCTCAAAATAAGAAAACATGAAATCTTTACTGATATTTCTGCTTCTTGGGGTCTCAAGCACCTGCTCCATTTCCAGTGTGTGAATATTATAAAGTAAACCTGGATAGGCTGCAAGCCAGTGAGCTGCCCACTTCAGGTAAAATCACCACTGAGAGCTTGTCCGTGAGGAGGGTGAACACGAAAACCCCCTGTGAAGAGATTTTTTTTGTCTGATTGAGTAAAGGTCAGTATGCAACCAAAACCATCACATAGAGTCACCCACCCTACCTGTCCCTCTGAGAATTCTGATCTAATAAGGACACAGGTCCAAATTTGGGCTTAGGATTTGCTTTGTTTTCTTGTCCTCATTCTTCTTCCTCAGGACATCATTCTCTGGCATTTCTCTTGGTTAAGTAAGAAAGGCCTAGCAAGGTTTAAGGCCTTCAGGTTATCTTCCTTCCCTATAAGCATGACTACAAATTCTGTGGTATGGTTATCTCATCCATCAGTTTTTTTCAGTTGAGAGAATACTCTGATTTACTCCTCTACTAGCCTGACTTATTCCATCTCACGACAAAAGGTAAAAGCATTCTTTTTTCACTTAAAATAGACTAGTTTTATCTATTTCTTACTATGAGAGTCCTTTATATGTATAGTCACTAATAAAAGTCTGTCTGTAATGTCTTCACCTCTGTTTCCTCACCAGTGATAATAACGATCCGTTATGTCTAGACTTCCTGTGGGTGTGTATACTACTCCATCTTTCACTTTTGCGTTTTATTTAATCTTTACAAGATTATTGATTCCTTGTTATTGACAAGAGAACTGAGAATCAGAGAGAGAAACTACAGGAAACTTTATGTAACCAAGGCAACATATGTTCCTACAGACTTCTGAGTGCTTTGAGGCACGAAGATGATCTGCGTTGTTCCACCCTGCCAAGTACCTCCGAGATTCCCCCTGCTATTCAGCTGCCCTCAGCCCATGACTGCTCACAGAGTGTAAACTTACTCCCAGTACCCAGTTTTCAATTTTCTCCTACTGAAACTTTGAAACTCAGTTCCACTTCATTCATTCCAACCCACACAATATAGTCATCCTTTTCCTGAGGAAGAACTTTAAAAACCATTTACCAGATTGTACTCTGTGATGTATAAAGCTCCTAGGTACAATAGAGACAAACTACTCAACCAAAACAGAGAAACTGGCAACAACCCTGCTTGCAGGTCCCCAGGACGGTCTTCTATCCCGTGCTGATGCCATGTTCTAGAGCTGTTCTGCTGTGAGAACCCATGAGAGCTTGTTAAACAAGACAAGAATTAATATTTTCATTCAGTATGTTGTCCCTTTGGAAATGTTTAGTGGCTGGTTTGGGCATCTCACATAGCATACTTTTGTCTCTTTTAGGGAAATGGAAATAAAATGTTTGACATTTACTTCATAGAAAAATTCAGAACACTGTTGAGGAAAATGCTAAGTCACATTTTAAACTTGTTAGAAGAAACATGGAGTGGTCACATTCCCTAACCAGTGAGTGGTTTCGATCAATAGTTTACACTGGTGGGAGATGCTGTGAAGTCACACTGTCATCCCTGAAAAGGGACTGGATGTTGTGGATATCATGTGAAGAAAAGGAGACAAAACTGGCTAACATACAACAAGAACATACATGCTCCCTATTGGTGGCAAACCTCATTTCTGTGAGACTTTCTCCAGCACTGGCCTGGATCTGCTCCTTTTCGATTGGGTTGGTAGACTCTCGGCCATGTTCAGTTTCTATTCTCTCAAGTTATGGCACTTTTACTGGGCAGAATGGGGGAAAGAGGCTCTTAAGACATTTTGGGTACACTCAATTTATAATTTTGACACAAATGTAAAATTTTCTGTGCTGTCCAAGTAAAAAGAATATTTGAATATTTAATTTTTTTTAAAAAAGGATAAAAACTTAGAAAAGTGAGTGAGACATAGATATCGCTGAGTAGTAGACAGAGGCCAGACTCTATTTTATGGTACCTAATAATCATTACATAAGCATAACCAACTTGATAGACCTATTAAGACATTTTATATCTATTGCAAACCTAACATGTGTACAATCCAACTCATGACCTCCTGGACCACACCTAGGCTTGCCCATTTCCTCCTGTTTCCAGGACCCCTCACTGTCTATCTGGATGCCAGCCCACATAACTGGGAATTTCACTTCATGGCATCCTCGTCCCCATTGCTAGTACTCAGGCCAACATCAAGTCCTTTGCTTTGACCTCCAGAATACTGCTGGGACTTATACCCTTTTCTCATCTCCATAGGCCCACCACAGGCCAGGTACTTCCCTGAATTTCTTCCACACTGTACTATCTCTCTTTTATCATGCTTTAAATGTTATTTATAAGACCACTGAAATAACCTGTCAAAAATATAAACTTTGCTACAACTGGTCTTCATAGTGAACCGTAAATCAAAAATACTTGAAAAAATTGTAACTCTCCTGAACATACAGACTTTTTCTTGCCCCAAGTTCCTAAACAATATAGTATGACAGCTATTTACATTGCATTTGCATTGTCTTAGGTATAAATAATTTAGAAACGATTTAAAGTATAAGAAAGGATGTGGATAAATTATATGCAAATACTGCACCATTTTATGTAGGAGACTCGAGCAACTGCAGATTTTGATCTTCTCAGCATAGAGGTGTACCTTGGAACCAATTTCCAAAAAAATATTAAGGGAAAACCATATGTCTGTATGTATTTTCCTGGTTAAAAGCCATCAAAGACTCTCAATTCTTTTTAGGATGAAAGTCAAATTCTTTTTTATAATCTTATGGCCCTCAGAATCCATATTTCACCTGCCTCTGAAGTTTTCTCTAGGGCCCATTTTCCACTTGTATATTTGTGTATCAGAAAGTGTATGCTGAGGTCACTGCTGTGTATGTTTTAGTGCTTTATAGAGTTATTATAGAAGGGGTAGAGGATTATCTTTTTCTTTCCCCCGCAATCTGTGTTGTTGCCTTGGTTGGTGCCTTGATTCCAAAGAAGCTTGCATGTCACTGAGAATTAACAAACGCTGCCTGGTGCCCTGCCAGGATCTTACAGGTCAGTGATCCAGTACCACCAGGTTCCAGCCCAGTGACGCACAAGTCATTTTAGCTTCCACTGTCCACTGCACGCCCTCCTAAGGAGCAACCTTCTTGTCTAGAGTGTTAGCTTCAGAAAAGTCTTATTAATCATCACAGTTGCAGTTCCTGGCTGGTTCTTATTGCTAGGTGCTGAGAGCTGTTTCTCAAGTGTAATGGCCCTCAACCTGTTAAGGAGTCCCCCTCCCCCCTTTTTAATATCCTGTCATAAGATTAATAGTTCAAACGTGATGTCACATGCAAACATCCTGATAAGATCTTACTTAATGAAAAGCAAGCAGAGCCTTTCTTTGGAGAACATATGTCTTTTGAGAAATTCAAAGTAAATTGGAGATAACGTGTAAAATGTCTCAGGAAAAGAAAAAGTTTTAAATGAGAACATTTATCATCATCATAGATTCATGTGGGCTGTCAAGACACAATAAAGATTTTAACTCATTTTGTCTCAGGCAGCCTTTTCCAAGAGGATCTTCATTAACAATACTCCCTGGTTGACCTGTTTCCGCCCAGCCGCATCTCCCACTGAGGAGGACAGGGTGTGAAATATATCTTTTCAAATGGATGTCATTGATTTTAATACATCTTTCATAATATTGCTCCTCAATATTTTAATTACTCATACTTTTTTGGTACTTCCGCCCTAAGGCAATCTGCTCTAATAAATCTGGTAAGCGTTGTAGACATTGACACACAGATATTAGAGGTATAGATGTTGCAGGGTGCCCATTTCCTCTGTGGAGACTCAGACATGGGTCAAAGCTGTGCTCTAAAGAATCCACAGCAGGGTGAGGCTTTCAAGCATTCAGAAACAACAGGACATTCTTTCCTGCTCTGTGGCAGGAGAACCTTTGCAGTGTAGTTCAAGTGACAGCATCATCCTGCCACAGTCACCTATGCCCATTCTACCCCATCACAATGCCACACTCCTCCCAGTGTTCTGTTATGTTTTAGGCCTTATCCTTAATAATCAACTTTTCATATGATATTACTTCTCTTTTTAGGCATTTTCTCATTGTTTGGTGTGAATTCAGCCACCCTATAATTCATTTGTTGAATTGCACACCCCCAACTCATTAAGTGACCGTATTTTAAAATAGAGTAATTGCAGATATAGTTAGCTAAGATGAGACAGGGTAAGAAGTGATCCTTAATGGAGGGTGGGATTGGACACCCAAGAGGGAAGATGATATGTAAATTCCAGGAAAGCACCAACACCACCAAGCTAACAAATATCTGGAGTAGAAGAAGGTAGGGGAGAGTAGCTTGTCTTGTGGCTGTTACCTTGATTTTGATTTCAAACTTCTAGCCACCAGAGCTGTCACACATAAAGTCATGCTATTCTAAGTCATGCCTTGTATGGTGCTTAGTTACTGTAGTTCTAGGAAGCTAATATACTCACTCAAGTATATCTGAAGTAGCACCGACACGAGAGTTACTCAACAAATGTTCACTGAACTTAATTCTATGAGTGGTGATGAATGAAAAGACAAAAAGCTGATGCACTGGGGACTAAAGAAGATGAAAAAAGAAGAACAGGAAGAGGTTGCTGGGAGAGACTAGGAACAGATATTTTACCAGGATGGGCCGATAAAGAGGGTTAGGCCTGTAGGCTCCTGCATGGTACGCCTAACAACCTCAGGGAGGCAGGCACAGAGAAATCATGTAAGGCTAACTAGGTTCCAATTTATATTCACTCAACTTAGGATAGGACAGCAAACTCAAAAACAAGGTGCCATGGCTCAAGGGAAAACAGTAGTGAGCCCTGAAAAAACTGGAAGATAGTCACAGGCAACACTGTGGGACACAGAAGACAAGACTGACACTGCACCACTGTATGAAGCAAACACAACGAACACTTAGGAACTGTAGCTGAAGTTAACCGCTTGGTACTAAAGCCTTTGAGGGTCTGCTTAAGAATCGATCTGCGTGGAGGTGATTCTTGAAGAGCACCAGCTTTTATACTCGATTGCTATAGCGTGCTGTAAAGTAACTTGCCACAGGCTATCCATCCTTGGTATCAGTTCACATATAATTGAAATACAGAAATACAATGGTGAACAGTGACTGACTCAAGCGAGCGTTGCGCAGTGGCTGTTCTTATTCTGAAAGCAGCCCATGGGGTTTTCAATTAGGCCTGTACATCTGGCCCATTTTCCTTTTGTAAAAGTTTGAATCAGTTGCCGGAAATGTTCACTGAGGAGCGTCGGTTAAGGTGTTGCTTCATTGATTTATGGCTCCGGCTCGGCCCTGTCAACATTTGTGTTTCTGACGCCAGACCTAAAGTGTGGCTTGGAACATACAAATTAAACTCATTTTCCTTAACACTTCAAACATTCTTTTAATATAAGATACAGAATGACATTGGTCTAAACATTTTTAATTTACATATATCTAAATACAAATTCTAGGGGAAAAATCTTAGCTGTCCTACTTCTAACAAACATTGGCAGTGTAAAAATGTCCAGATTGTCCAGATGAAAATAAAGCATGACTTAGCCAGATGGGCAGTAAGTGATATTACTAATAACAGTTTAAATGAAGTAAATGGTTTTATGAATTTGTAGGAAGCAAATGAGACAGGAAACTTAAAAATATAACCATTATACAGGAAAAAAAATCACCCAAAATTCTAATATCTGGAGACAACAACTATTGAAATTTTCCTGCTTTTTTTTAATGTGAAGTCTCTCATTCCTTTTTGTGTTTAGACCATGATAAATCTAAATTCCCACTAAAAGGTTGGAGAAAATCTCCATCATTGTTTGTTTCTGTATTGGATGGAGTTTTAAGTGTTCTTTTGTGATCTAGAATTTTATTTAAAGATCTTTTTTTCATTTTCCACTAGTCAACAGAGTTACCAATATTTTACTGCCTGTCAGAGGGACTTTTGACACAGGCTGCCAGCCCACCGTTCTTAGCGCCCCCCTTGCCCCCTGATGTGCACTCGCACTTGACTTCCAAAAGTCCTCTCTCTGTTGGGCTGGGTGTCACTGTGCATGTACAATTTTGTCTCTGTTAACTGAGGAGGCTGATTTTTTAAAAAAAATCAGGGTCACTTCTGAGTGATGATATAACCTCCCCAACTTTTCAGTCATTCTTCTGTACCCACCACCTTTTTGACTCCAAAACCACGTGCCTCTTCATCCCAGCTTACCTTCAATTTAACATAATCATTTCTATGAGGCCATGATAGAAGTGGGCAAGGTATCTGCTGATTATCACACAACTTCTGGCTTGGGTCCTCACCAAAAAGCTCTGCTTAGATTTGAGAACAAAAAGAAATTCATAAGGGGAAAACAACTTCACAGCAGTAGGAACCAAAATAATTAGTTTCTTATGAAAATTTTCTCCATATATATTTTATGCAATTAGGATCATACTATATAAGTAGTTCTGAGCTTATTATTTATTTACATTCTAATTAAGCATTATAATGTTGTTAAAAACTTTAAACAAACATGATTAAAAGTTGTGTAGTGTTTAAACATGAGTAAGTATTTATGTATATAATATTGGAATGGGCACCATAATGTCAGAGTCAAGAGACAAACCTGCAAATTCAGTTGGTCCAGATTCTAAGCCCAGCTCCACGCTTATTAAAGTAATCTGGACAGTCAATATCACTGTTCCGAAGTTTCTTTATCTTTAAAATGGGGCTGGTAACAGTCCGACCATGTAGTTGTGCATATTAAATGAGCCACTGTACGTGAAGCCCTGACATGACTGTTTTGCACAGTAGACAAATTCCAGCTACCATCTCAGCACACTGCACAGCTGTACTGTTTAGATAATTTGCTCTAGACAGTCTGCTGTAGGGTTTGCATCTGAGCTTCACCTCCAAACATTTGGCTGACATTGGGTAAATTGCTCAGTTTATTTGAGCTTCAGTTTTCTCATGTATAAAAGGAAAATAATAGTATATCATCTTTTTAGGGTTGCTATTACAATTAAGCACAACAGTGCAGGTGAATCCATCATCATAATTCATGGTATAAATTAAGTGTCCAGGGCCTTGAGACTGAATCTTTCTAGTTCCTCTGTGCCTTTTAAATAATAAGAGCTAAAAAATATTTGTTAAATAAATGCTTATGGATTAAGAGCTGGGTCATAATGTACTAATGTAAATATGAATATTTTAAAGCATCTGGAAGAATATACACAATGACTTGGTAAGAGAAGATTCGCATGAGGGGTAAGATCAGGGAGATTGGAGAGTTTACCTTATCTTTATTCTAAGTTTACAATAACAATAAATAATTATCTTTTTTTACTATTGAAAATAACTCTTAAAAATAATTCAGCCGAACTTTTTTAAATGGTGAGAAGAAGGTCTTGCAATCCTGTCTGATGGACAGTCACAGTGCTGCAGATGGCAGGAGGAAAAAACAGGACAGCAAATGCATTTTAGAGCTCTTCCATAGCCTCTAGACATCCCTTTCTTTTGATCTTTGAGTTCAAATCTATAGCCTACCAAACATAGAAGATGTTTCCCTGAATGAGATTATACATAACATACAACATATAACATATATAATATATATAGAAGGCTCTTTTAAAAGATTATTTTTTGGGGCCAGGGATATAGCTCAGCAGCATAAGCACCTGTCTGGCAAGTACAAGATCCTAAGTTTGATTCCCAGTATCAAAAAGAAATATTATTTTTGTAAAACTATTCCAAGGGGGACAAACCCATCTTGAATAATAGCTTCAGTTTTGACACACCATTCTCGTGAACCACTTCCATTAAAAGCTTCTTCTTGTTGGAACAAAATGGTGATAAATTGTTTTCTGTTTCTATGGGAAAGGAGTTTAGCGCAGCTGGTGAGATACATTTCCCAGGGCTCAACATTTCTCTTTGTGCTGCTTTTTGCCTGTTTGTCCTGCTAACAACCCCCTGCACAAGAGACATGGTGAAGTGACTGCTTAGCTCTACAGTAAGCCCCTTGAATGAGTAATGCCACCCAGACTAGCACTTCGGCAGCAGCTATTCACATATGAGGACACTGTTCCTGGAGCACAGCATGATGTCCACACGAGGGGCTGCCTGTTCATGTCACTTGTTAGATCATGGATGGAAAACCCTAGCCATTCGGCATGCTCACAATTCTCCCACTACAAGCTCCCAATTTATAAAAGTGAGCATTCAGCCCATCTCTTGTGCACTATCTCCCAGCTTTTTCTGTGGCAGGACCTGTCACTTGGCTACACATACATTTGAAATTTTGGTCTGAAGCCTGGGACATTCAGAAGTCCCAAAGAGATAGGAAAGAGCTCCAGGTGTCAAACTGATATGAAAGTCTATGGGGTTTTGGCAGCGTGAAGACTCTCCAGGGTGACTTAGGCCAATCAAGTTAGACTTCAGAGAAAATGGTGCAAATTAATTGAGAGACCACAATGTAAAGTTGAAAAGAAAGAGAAAGGTGGGTTTCATGGCCCTGTGGTGACAAAAAAGCACAAGTCCAGAGATTAAACCATGATTAGTTCAAATCTAGGCATTGCCATTTATTAGCAGTTTGACTTTGGCTATGTTCTTTGTCATAGAAGACACTCAATTTCCTCATCAATCATATAGAGATAAAATATAAAAAGTGATAAAAAAAAAAACACTGCAGGGCTGGGGATATAGCTCAGTGGAATGAGCGCCTGCCTAGCAAGCGCAGGGTCCTGAGTTCGATCCCCAGTACCACCAAAAAAAATAAACACTGCAAATGTTTAAATTTTAAAAATTATACCAAAAGAAATATTGCCATTAACCCTTTTTAAAATAGTCAAGATACTTCCCTTACTGAAAACATACTTACGCTCTCATTTGTGGTAATGTGACTTTTACTGTGATAACTTTTTTTAAAACAATGAGCATTCACCATATTTTTCACCACCCTCTGTATCTACCACTAGGGGTTGGGTTGTAGCTCAGTGGTAGAGCACTGCCTGGCACACACACTGGCCTTCGGGCCATCCTTGGCATGATGGGTGTGAGAAGTAATTTACCCAGAGAACTTTGGGGAGGGAATAAGGACATAAAGCACTTTGCATTTAGTCAGAGGCAACAACAGTTTCTACAAGTGGAAACAGTTTCATGTACACTTTAAGGGCAAGACCTCCTCAGCCCAGTCCCTCAGCAGTTTGATATCTGCCAAAGCTCATTCAATTCTTTGATATAATAACAGATTTGGAGTGGTATTTTTCTACAGATATTGTAGTTTAATTGATGGCATTTATGAAAGACTTTTAAAATATAAACATTTTAATAAGTGAACACTGATAAGGTACAGCTTCGTTCCCACTAGGACGGCTATCCTTAACAGAAAACAGCAAGCATTGATGAGGCTGTAACAGATCAGAACACTTGTCAGTGGCTGGTAAGAACAGAAAAGGCTACAGTGCTATGGAAAACAGTTTCACAGTTGCTCCAAAGACCAAGCATAGTATTACCTTATGACCCACTTATGCCACTTTTCTGTAAATAGTCAAAAGAATTAAAAACAGGCATGCTAGGGTTCGCAGCAGCGTGTTTACAAGAGCCAAAAGGTAGAAATAACCCACATGTGCATTGAGAGATGAAAGGATAAACACAAGTCTATCGGCATGAATGGAGTATTAGCCAAAACAAGGAAGCTTTGATGTGTGCTACCACAGAGATGACCCCTGAAGGCACTGTGAGAAGTACAATTAGCCAAACACGAAGTGATTAATGTTACATGATTTCACTGACACGAAACATCCAGAAGAGGCAAATTCTTAAAAACAGAAAGTACTTGAGAGGTTACTAGAGGATCAGAAGGGAAAAGGGACAGTATTGCTTAATGGACACAGAGTTTCTTCAGGGGATGATGAAGAGGTTTTGGAAACTGATGGGCATGAAAGTTACATAATATTGTGAATATGAAGCTGCTGAATGATCTGCTTCAAAAGAGTTAAAATGCAGTACATTGTAATGTACTTCAGCACAATAAAAATATTTTACAAGACCAAGAATAAATACATGGCCTATAATTTCTAACCTTTTTAAAAAATATATTACACTTTGACATCGTTCAAAAGTAGAGGCAGCACGCAGTAAAAATGGATCCCTTCCGCAGTCGTACCCATCCTGCTGCCCCCACCGTTGCTACGTAGAAGCCCTGTTCCTCTTTCCCTCTGTGCCTTTTCCACACATCTTTATGCAACGAGCAAGCAAGTATACATAGGAAGCTTTATTTCTTATTTTTCTGAGTGTTACTTTTTTCTCTTTAAAGATTCATCCTAAAGACACTTCCAGCACATACATAGCCACCCCTTGGTTTTTACTATAGTGTGCTACCCTGTTGTGTGCCTATACTGTGGTTAGTATCACCAGTTCATCACCTTTGGTGGTAGACCATGAGTTGTTTTGAATTTTTTATTTTGTAACAGTTTTACAGTAAATGATTTTATGCATTTGCCATTTGTATATGTACTTTTTTACTCTAGGGTCACTTCCTAAAGTAGCATTGCTAAAATCAAAAGGCAAATGTATTTGTAATTTTAATACTATTCCTAATGGCTTTCCTCCAGGTTTATAGCAGCCAAACATATTATAAGGATGGCATTTTGCTCAAAGTTTAACAGATATGTGTTAAATTTTGTTTTACCAGGGTCATTAGTAAAAAGAAAATACTATGCGATAGCCTTCCATTTATGTAACCCTTTTCATGTATATCTTATCTTTATAAGCCATTCATATTTCATTTTCAATCTACAAGTTTCCAGGATCTGAAAGAATGAATTACTAATGAGGATGTGATGGACCAGACAAGCAGGAGAGAGATCCTTGGGCCAACAGAACAAAGCCTAGACAACTGACCTTTCTGGTGGAAAAAGTAGATCTTAATATGTGCTAGAGCTTTCCTTTGACTGGAACATGGTGATATTTGGGAGAGAAGAGAGCCTGTCTGCTCTGTGTACTGGATCTCAATTTTATGAAAAGTAGACTGTCAGTCAATACTCTAATAAACCACTTTGTCTAATGCCCTACTGATACTTTCATGTAATTTCCAAAGAATTGCCTGTGAAAATATCCTCAAGAAAGATGATCACCTGAACTTGCAGATTTCATACTATATAGCTCCACAATTTCTTAGAAGAAACCACAAAGCCATTCAATCATTCCCTTTGAGATGAGAATAAATAACAACAATGCCGCATAAATAGCATCAGTTGGCTGTGGGGGCAAGCTGTCATTTCCCGGAGAGAGATGTGGTTTTTTATCCAAGGGTACCGCAAATGATCATATTTAAAAATTCCAAAGATAGCAAAATTCAAATGGGTTGTTTTTGTCATTAAGCTGCCTGCAGGTGTTTCACTTATTTGCAAAAATTAGAAGGAAAAGAGTGGGCTTTTATTTAATTCATTGAATCCCAGAAGAAAATGACATTTTTTCCCATGACAAACTGGACTTTGCCTCAGACCAGCTTGACATATTGCCAGCCTGTGGTCTAACTTTGTCTAAGAATGTCACTCCACTCTTCCAAAGTCGCCAGGATCAGAGGCCAAAAGGAAAAAGAATGGGGCTTTTCTAGGACTGCTGGGTGATATCTGCCCCACAATCCATCCCGATGTGTCACTTCAAGTGTCCAGGGAACTGAGGTCAGAGAGAAAACAAAGAGGTATTCTTGAGCCCAGAAGTGACTTCTGGTCAGATGAAATAATCAAGGGACATGATAGATTTGGGACACTTCTAGCCAACCATGGCTGGATCAGCATTTCTAAGTTTTTAACCAAGAAATATTGATTTATGTTTATTATGCTTTATGGCACGTTAGAGCAATTTATAACACTTACATTAAGGAATGGATGGGCTGGGAGAAAGGCCAATTTGGGCATGGAAAAAGATGAAGCGCTGTCAGGAATAGCAACTTTCAAGTCTGAGGGGCAATTTCTTGCTTTTGCATTTTTATCCAAACTATTTAACATGAAACAAGAAAATGATTATTGATTGTGCCACATAAACCCCCCAAGAAGTTGAACAAGACAAAAATAATTTTTACAATGCACACATATCTACTTAAACATTGAAACCAAAAAGTGAAAATAAAACCCTGCTGTAAAACTTATGTTAAAAGTATATTCAAATAATGCAATTATGTAAAACACAGGGAACATAGAGCACTGCATAAAATATGTTTTCATGTCAAACATGAGTTGTTTTAATAAAAACAAAACAAGTGCAACAAAATATTATGGCTCATAGTCAAAATACTATTTAGCCTCCCCTGCCAAAGCAGTAAAGGCTTCAGAGACAAGAGACACTTTCCTTGCAAATGTCACACAAGAACAGTTCCAAAATGTTAGAATTAAGTAAACAATGAGAATATGAAAAGTAACCTCAAGGGACCACAGTAGTTTTACGGATATGGAAGTTGTTCATTCTTAACTGTTAACATCACCAATAGTCATTATTAGGAAACACATTGAAAGCTAGAAAATTGCCAAAGGCACTTAATTAGTGTTCTCATTAGCATTTCCACACAGTGAGGCATTTGCTGTGGGGTACCATACCTCTCCTTCAAAACACTCACTGCCCTGTGTCAAGGAAGAGTCTGCTCTGAAATACGAATAAAATAGGAGAAGTTCATGGCCAAGTGGGGCACACTAAAAATGTTAGAATGATATAATTTTCAATAACTAATTTGTTATTTTTAGGAGAGTACCTATGAGTCTATTGATATATGCATTATAGAACAATTACCAAAGTGCATTTTTATGTAAACAGAAATACCAGGTAGTTTGTGGATGAGATTTGGAATAAGAACTTTCTAAAAGCATTTCTACTGGCAGAAGCAATGGAAACATCAGTAGCCAATGTGACGCTAGCACAGGGCACTGAAGATAAGATTGAATATAACAAAGCATATACAAAAATTCGGAAGGGAAAAAGCGGAGCACAAGAAAGAAGAGCAAAGAGTAAAACTCAGAAGAAACTGGTTTGATTTGATTTTGCAAAATTTCTCATCTATGGTAGCAAAGAAGAATACAAACCGCAATCACCTAAGACCATGGTCATTTGCAATCCAGTATACATGTGGATTTCCTTGGCTGGTTTATGCATGGAATTCAAGATGCCATTCAGGGTCTACCAAAGTTTCATCCTAATCTAATCCTCTAATGGTAGTCCCCAAAGTGTCCCAACATTTCACTCTATCAATCACCTAAATACATGGGCGTTAACTGATTACCTGATATTTGGCTGCCGCATCTGGGTTAGCTTCCCACCCCCTCCCTCCATCCCTGATGCTAGCACTTCATCACATACGCATTCCACTACTACTGGAACACCCTTGTTTTTCCCACATCTTTCTTGAGTGGAGGCTCTTTCAGGATGACTCAAGACCAACTCAGCTGCCCCATAGGGAAACTCAGCCTGTTGAGGAAAAGGCTTTTCCTCCAAGGACCCTTTTATCTCACCTTACTTGCCTCTGGGTGCCCAGCTTTAATCAAATCTGTAATTGTTGAGTTGCTCAAGCTTGTGTCTGGGTGCATCCTTTATTCTTATCTTGCCCCGAACTCAACTTGTCCACTCAAAGCCTAGACTTGGCCCATGGAGGAAGGAACACAGCACTCTGTCCAGGTGCTCTTCTGCATTTCAGAGCTTTCCAGTGAAGCTGCCCTTCCCTCAATTGGGAATTACAGGTGGTTTACTCGTGGTCTCATGCTTCCAATGAAAACTGAGTTTAATGTTTAGTTATATTATTATTATTGCACATATTCTTATAAAATGCATCTCCTTTCAAAGATAATAATTTCCAATATCAGTCATTCAACCTAGACAGACAGAGAGAGATATAGATAAATTACTTAATTCAGTCTATAATTTTCGAAAAGATGGCCGTGTTTGTGTTTGTGTGGGAAAGATGGCCGTGGTCATGTTTGTGACCTGATGCAGAATTCACAAACATAAACAAAATTCTGCCAAATGCTTCTGTTTGCAAAAAGTGTTTGTGAACCAAAGCACCACCTTATGGTATTTTGTTGTTGCTTCCTTGCTAGCCTTACATGGCTAGATTTTTCTTCCGTTAAGATTTTGTTTAATTGCCATATATTTTCCCCTATTTATCTTAGTATTGTCCTCTGGAATATACATCAAATTTTCAATGTTTGCTAGGTGGATTGTTTCATACAGCACTATGGGAAGATGACTGGGTAGGCAGCTGGGAGAAAATGGCAGAAATGGGAAGAGGCGGCTCAACTAAGTGAACCCAAGGAAACATGGTGGCCCAGAATCAAGGGTAATGCAGATACAAGTAGGAATAACCAATGAATGACAGCTTAATTTAATGTGAGTGTGTTTATTATTCTGTTTATTGATAGGCGGATCCTATGATGTTTGCACCACAACATCTGAGTAGATGAGGTACATTTAAATGACTGAGTGCGTAGCTTGATGATCAGCTGGCTTCACTAGGTCATTTCATTCAGGTGTAGCTTGAAGATGTTAGAACAGAAAAATTTGTGTAACTGAATTAACCCCATTGTCCCAGATAGCTCACTTTCTTCGTTTTTTTTGTTTTTTTGTATCTGGAATTGAACTCACGACCTCACACTTGTGAGGCAGGCCCTCAGCTGCTGAGCTAAATCCCTGGCCGCTCACTTTCACAGACAAGGTAGTTTTCTGGTTCTCTTCTTTTAACTTACCTGATAAAACATAATAAAACCTGACCTGAGGTCTGGAAGTCTGTGTTACTAGGTCTACTTTAACTGTTGTAAGAGAAGGCAGTCAGCCTGGCTAAAGGTAATGTTGATCCTGTTCAGCATTAGGCAGCTGATATTCACCAGTGTTGTGTCTTCAATCCATTGATGCTGGGAAAGAATGCCTTACATCTTTTTAAAGTGAGAGGCTTGATGTCTTTACCATACAAGGTAGGAAGACTGGGACCACAGTAAATAGTAACTCAGCTTTAAATGCTAGAACTCTGCAGACAGGACAAGGGCCTAGGAAAAAACTTTCTTTTTCTAAGAAATTTGTTTCTTCCATCAGGAAAAATGAAGCACGTGTCAATAGTAATTGACGGTTCATTTCCCAATTGCACGTCTCTAACCATCTTCAGAGACATTTCATCAGTATTTAGATCAGCATCATGTCATCATGTTGGCTGAGCAAAACATAGCCCAAGAACTCCATATGAGTTCTGAAAAACACATTTTTCTGGGCTGGTCCTTGGGTGATACTCTTCCTTAGACATGGGAGTTTCGTAAGGCTAGATTCATTAAACAGATCAGGACTTTTGTCTAGACAAATGATGAGGAGCACTGGATCTAAGGCACCTTGCTGGAGAAAGGACACTAGCTTAATGGCATTCAGAGTTGCTAAGGGATGTCTCAATGTCTGCTCTCCACTCAGTGCCCTTCCAGACCCAGACAAGGTTGCAGGTGCCCCGAATAGCCAATAATTAATTCATCAGGGAAACAAGAGGCCGTTGCGCCCAGATAATATGTCTTGTTTAGTTTGGTATAAACGAATGTGGAAGATACAAGAAGAGGAAAAACATCCTCCTTCGGGAAAGGCAATTGTTTCTGCCAATGCACTGAAAACCAGGGGCAGAGCAATCACCACCAGCGTCGTGTGGCCTCAGCGTGAGACAGGCAGAGTCTCAGGTGGGCTCACTGAGGGTGTTAGCCTGTCACTGCTCTCTAGGGAAGATGCCCTGATGCAGAAAGATCTGTGTGTAGCTGCTGCATAGATGGGTGATGGTGGATGATAAGACATGACTTTGAAGTGACCATAGAGAAAGCATCTGGTGGTGAAGAACTTCCCACCAAACACAGAGAGCAGGGGCCCAGGAGGCCATGATGGCTGCCAAGGAGGATGTGAAGGAGTCTGGTTCTCACAAAAGCCTCTAAGAACAGAAGGGAACTTCCGTGGGAACTGGGATTCCAGCAGAGACACTCCTAGGGGTGACAGCAACCTGAAATTATGGTCTTCTTTTCCCTCACGGATCCTCAGAGTTCTTTCCCTTGCTCATAGTTAGCCTTCTCATGCTATTGGCATATGGAATGGTTTATTGTTTTAAAACACAGTGTTTAACCTAAGCTAGTCAGTCATCTATCTTATTAGAATGCTTAGTTTATAGAAGTAACCCTCCCCCAACACACTCGAATAGTACCAGTTGCTTCTCCCTGTTTTCATTGTACATGGGGATTCTTATATGCAAGATCTCACTGTGTATCAGATTGCCAACCTATAACTACTGTGCCAAAGGAAATCTTGCCAAATTGAGATCAGTTTTGAAAAACCAAAGATAAATGTATGTGTCTTAAAGATTTAATCATATTATTTCCCTCTTTATCCTTTGATTACTTTGACAGATGGGACTTTCACAATATATTCATTGTTCAGCTGGAAACCCCATGAAGCTGTAACCCGAGCCCCTCATCCTCAGGGCACTCGATGGCCATTTCCATCCAGTGGTGTCTGTGGACTCCAGTGGAGAGTTAGGTAAAGAGTTATTAAGTCATTTGGAATAGCTTTGAGCACACTGAAAAGCAGTTGAGCCATTTCAGGCCATAGCAGTGTGGCAGAGCGCCCAACTGCCTACGTCAAGCAGTGTTTATAAATTAGAAATTACCAGCCATTTGTTTCCTTGCTGATCAGTCAGAGTCCCTGGAAGACTGTGCAGACGTGCCTGGGGCAGAGTTGTTACTGGACCAAGAAAAGCATAGTTCTTGGTTAATCAGTCATGATTTGTCTACCTGGTGCTGTTATTGGAAGAGATTTGGAAGTATATGTCTTTTCAACTGCCCTGCTATGTGGCTAATTATTCCAACTAAAGGGAACCATTAAAATAGTATTTTTGTATTCTCTGGCCAAGCACACACAAACACACAAAAATGGCCATAAAATTCAAAGACAAAGATAGTCCAGTGTGAGTCTCTCTAGATGTATTAAAATGTTTATTAAGTACCTAACATGTGTCACATTTTTTTACTGAGTCATTACTTGAAACTATTAAACCTTTTATGATGTTAACAGATTTAATCTTCATGGCAACCCTAGGAAACTGTTATTGGTAGGGATCCCATTTCACAGTTGAAACTGGGGTTCAAAGAGTTAGGCAAGGTCCCCAGATAGAAAAACCGTGGCACTGAAATAAGAATACAGTACACAGAGTCCACTTCTTCCTTCTAGCTGGTAACCACAGCCACTTCAGATCTATGTAGAGTCCTCCTTGCCCAGCCCCACCAGTATCCACAAGGCATAACTTTCCTTCTTCGGGTACCTTGGAATTATTGTTCACCAGCTGCCTCCCATCCTCAGAGCAGCCCAGGGCCCCCTCTCGTGTGATCTATGTCCATAGCCTATGGGCAAATTAAGCCGCCTCTGTTAGTTTCTCCCTCTCCTCCCACCATCTTGAAAACCAGTTCTGCTGTGACTCTGCTCTCTACCTCACAGACTAGTGTCCAGCAAGGGTCAGAGCTTTGAGATACTTGGAAAACTGGGAAGAACAAAGTGAAGAGGAAAACAATAAGTGGATTAAAAGGAAAATAGAAGAAAACTACAAACTAAATGTGGTGTATATATATATATATACATATAAACTCCCCAAAGGCCAGAACAAAGAGGGGCAGACAAAAAGCAAATGAGTCACCACCAAAGGTTTACTTACATAGATCTGAGTTTTCTGGGAATTTCCATGCCTAATGGAAAGAAGCCAAGAACAGACCAAAATTCTTTAAAAAGCTTACAAATAGCAAGAGCAGGTACTGGGCAGCTCAGAAGGGGAAGGTGGAAATATGGCTGATCCTAGATTGAAAAAAAGACATCTTAGGGAGCACTTACATGGCCAGGTGCCTTGTCTCACTCCACTTAGCTTAGAAGCTACCCCTCCAATGAGAAGATTACCATCCGAAGGATTAAGGTTATCATCAAAGGGAAGGTCTGGACAGGAGGACACCAGACACACTGACCTAATATAGAAAACCAATGTCAAAAATGAAGGTGTTGGATGGTCATGGTATTGGATGGACACCTGGATCACCCTTCTTTCTCCTTTATCCAGAAGGATATGAAGTCCAGCCTACCCAATTAACATTCCATTTGGCAGAATGTCTTTAGCAAAAATGACTACTGCTGAAGGAACACTTTGCAGTTCATGAGCCTGGCCTCTCTTATTACCTACACTTCAAAGCCTTGCTATGAAATGGAGTAATATCCAATCATTTGAGAAAAGTTGCTATTATTAAATATGGAATCCAACCCATAAATTGAAAACTACTTGGCACAGGAGCAATGAAAAACAAATAGTAAATATAATCAAGCAATTATGAGGAAAAGTTACAATGTCAAAGTAAAAACAGAAGACAATGTAGAATATTTCTGAATAGGAGACTAAATAGAAAAAATGAAACTAAGTGATATAAAGATAAGAAAGTGAGTGAAACTAGTGAGGACATCCAATGAACAGACAGCAGGGTCTGCACCAAATATGAAAACAGAAAATGAAGAGTAAAGAGTAGATATAATAAAAAAAATCTCATACAAACCCAGGTACAAGTTCTAAACTCATTTCTGCATATAGTAAGAACTTGATAAATATTTGCAGCACAAATGCTAAATAATTTATTTGCACACATTGCAGTGAATGAGAAAGAACGCTCATGAGAAAAATCTGAGATGAATAAAGTGCCTTGAGAGTTTGCCAAGAAGATTCAGCATCCGAATGGCTTTAGACTTTCCAATAGACTCTCCCTGGGAGGTAGAATTCAATGGAACTAGAATTCAAATCAAACTTGGAGAGAAAATGATTCACAACATAGAATTCTATACCAACCAAAGTATATGCCATTTATGAGGGTTGAATAAAGATATCTTCACACATGTAGCCAAATCTCGAAATAATCATCCACCACTCCTTGACCTCAGACTCACCACTTTCCTGGGAGGATCCTGGTATATGAACTACAAATCAAAAAAGACAAATTATTTAGGAATTAGGATCCAACATGGGAGAAAATCTAAGGGAATTCCCAAGAGGAAGATGAAGGAAAGTCCCAGAAAAATAACTCCCGGGGGTCACCAGAACAATTTTGTCCATTCAGAATAGAAAAGCACAGGGTTCTAGCAGAGACAGCATGAAGAAAACTGCAAAAGCAATATGTCTGACCCCCATGTGTAAGAGCTTAGAATTCAGCTGGACTGATTAGAGTTACACTGATACAAGCAAATAAATGAGGCAAATTAAATTATTAAATTCAGGAAAAATGAAAAGTTATAAAAGAAAGGAAATATAGGCACGTTTTCAAGATTTGATATGAATGGAAATATGAGTTGGGTACAGCCATATAAAATACAAGTGGTGATTTTTTAAAGTCTCATGGAATTATCACAAACTCATGCCAGGTGTGTGGCCATTAATGTGAGAGCACTAAATGGTGGACTCTTTAGAAAGAAGTAGATAGACAATTTATAAACTTGAAAACTGTCTAGAAAGAGCAGGAAAAGCATGTTATTCAAACCTATGTAGGTCACTGGCAGGAGAGACAAACAATAAAGAGTGGGCGCTCTGAGTCAGAGGACTAGCCGGTGGGAAGACGAACAAGGCACTGCTGTTTCTACATTTATACCACTTGACTTTTAAAACCAAGCGAGTAGAAGGAAATAATGGTTCAGTTAGAAAGAGGTACAAGCAAGAAGGAGGAAGGCAGGGAAGGAGGAAGGTAAAAGGAGCGGAAGGTAGGGAAGGGATATAACACATGAATAGAAAAGGATCCAGTGAACTAGTACTCAAATCTTTGGGTTTTCAAAGATGAAGAAGTGACTACACTCGGGCAGGTGGCACGATCCACAAAGCAAGAGAAATGGAATATCCAGGTAGGTTTAAAACAAGTGGGGAGGGCTGTGCTGGGGAGAGTTTATGTAGCCAGTAGGCATAATGTGATATAAGTTCATAGGACATATAGTGAAGCTCCCAGGAGCCCACAGAATGATGACTTTGTGTAGAAAAACAAGATTTGGCAATTGTTTAAGCTGAGTGATGGTACAGGTGAATGCAGTCTTTATGAGGTTGAAAAATCCCTGGTTTTAAAGGAAAGTAAGAGGTATGCTCTTGAAGGAGTGCAACCTTACATCATAAACAACAACAACAAAAAAACCCTTGTGAACAGATAAACATAAGCAAATTTGAATGCTGCTGCTTCTTTGCTGTGGGCTCAATGAGACCCCAGGGCACAGGCCAGTGAGTAGGATATGAGCGGAAGGTCAGCCCTCTCCAGTACCCTCAGCTAAGGGATTTTAAATTTCCCACTTCAGGTTCTTGTCCACTCTCTCCCAAACCTGAGCCCAGAAGGGTCAGGAACCAAAGTGGTGAGCAAGGGGGTTTGTCTTTCCACCCCTGCCTGCTGCGGGCTTCTAGGCTTGTTGTTAATCTGTGACAGGAAGCAGAACTGAGTAGGCACAAGCAGGAGGACTAAGCAGATCTGATTATGACCCATACTAAATATTTAAAGCTGGTGGATGCAATCATATTTGTACATAAAACTGAGTAGGTGCATTTTTATTGTGTGAATACTTAAGATTGCATCCAAGTGGTAGAAAAGAAAAAATTTTCTGGTCAGATTTAAAAGAATCCTAGGCAAGAAATCAAAATTGTTTTCTCTGCCCATCTGGTGCATTCAAATCATTATAAAATGATTTCAATATATTAATGGATGTATATTACTATTGGTTAGAGTAACAATAGATAAATCTGATATTGCCTATTATTACATCTGCTGGATATTATGCTTTAGTACTTAAATGCTGGACAGACTAATAGCACCACAATCCTATGTACCTACACAGCAATTCAGAAGAGGTTTTAAAATTTCATATGATAAATAGAGAAAGCCAAACAATTTTGTAATGATACAATATCACTTTGACACACTTGACTTCATTTTGAATTTATTCAATCCAGTTTCACTTAAATTGAAAAGTAGTTGGATTTGTGCAGTAGAATGTTCAAATGCACATGCACCTACATTTTTTAGACTATCTATACTTACAAAAAGACCTCAGAGATGCAATGGGCTATGGAATTTTCTCCCTTTTATAACAATAATGCCTCAGGCCCTATATGATTTTGTTAGTTTTTAAAAATCCTTCATTAAAATACACTGTATATACCACAACATTCACCAAATTATGTGTTTTAGTATATTCTAAGAGTTTGATGGCTGTCACTACTATTTAAAGTTAGGATATTTCATCATTCCCAAAAGTAATCTCTTGTCCCTAATAGTAATTCCCTTGTCTCACCTTACCCTGCCAGCACCATGTGCCCCCGTGCACTGTCAGTATAGATTTGCCTATTCCCCAATTTCATGTAAATCAGTCACATAATGTGTCATCTTTGGTGATTGACTAGTTGCAGTTAGTAGAGTGTTTTCAGAGCTCACTTCTGTATAGCACGTACCAGTATTTCTTCCCTTTTAGTCTCCAAATTTTATTCTCTTTTATGGACATTCCACATTTTTCTTCAGTGGACTGCTACTTGGGCTACCTCTGCTTGTTGGGAACACTTTGCAGATGTTTTTGTGTGGATGCACATTTTCATTTCTCTTGAGTATCTGCATAGGAGTGAATTGCTGGGTTACATGGAGCTAGCATTATGAGGAACATCCAAACTATTTTCCACAGTGGCCACTTGTGAGCAATGTGTAAGCCCTGGAGCTTTCCACGTTTTTACTAACATTGTGGTTACTCTTTCTCCCATGGTGTTTGTTTTAATCATAGCCAACCACTAGTTGTGTTGTTGCTTCTCATCACTATTTAACTTTTCACTTTCCCTCTGAACAAGAATGTTTAGTATTTTGCCCTTATTGGCCATTTTACATCTTCTTGAAAGAAGTATTTATTCAAATCCTTAGTTCATTTTTGAATTGGATTGTTTGTCTTTTTATTACTGAGTGGTGGGAGCTATAAACCAGTACTAAGTGTAATTATGAACTGAACGACTACCTCAGGAAGCACGTGCCTCACATGCACTCTCTTATCGCTTCAAAACATCATCAAGAGATAATATCAACACGAATCCTATCTTAATAGTTGCAGTAGCTGTTGCTCCAGTATGGTAAGCAATTTGCAAAATTTTACACCCAACTGTTGTGGAACTAGCACTTGCGTCCACGTCTGACTCCAAAGCCAAGGATAAATTTGGTATTACTTACTACACTGGTGATGAGTCAGGTGCTTTTTTGAAAGAAGACAGTAAACCTTTATAGCTTTCAGGAGCCATGTAATTTCTTTAAAAGAATCTTTGTGTGACTGTTCAAGATAAAACATTCATTTCATGTATAATTGGTATAACTGTGGGAGGTTTTTAGGAGAGTCATTGGAAATAAAAATGAAGGTGAGACAAATATTGTCTTTGACTTTATGAAAATCTCTTTGTTTCCTATTGGTGATGGAACTTGAACCCAGGTACTTCCATACACTAAGCAGGCACTGACAGTTGTCCTGTCTATACATATCATTGACAAATACTTGAAAATAGAGGGCTTCACTTCACAGCTCTTACCAGTCTTCTCAGATGATTTGCATCAGAGAATTAAATATAGAGACTGCACATTGAGATGGCATATCTTTAAGGGGATGATGACTTTTACAGTAGAAAAAGGGAAATATTGGGGTCCTGAGTATTTCTCTAGAGCTGGAATTCAAAGATAAAAGGTTTTATATTAACCATATTTATATTTGAGAATATAATGCATAAAATGTAAAATTATAAAGCATAAACTATGATTCTTAAAAATATGCGTATAGTGTGTCCATGTCATGTGCGCGCTGTATAAATGAGTCTGTGCCCTCAAACGAGATGTTGAAGTCCATGTTGCCTCACTTGGTATGTGTTTCTCTGCTATGCTATAATGATGAAAAACATCTCACCATTTAATTATTAATTTCTCATGAGAAGGGTCCATCAGATTCAAAACACTGGCCATGAGGGAGGATGGATACCCTAGATCACCTACAAGCATTAAGAAAAGTCAGTGTGTTTTACATCCAAATACCTCCTATGCATAGCACACAGGATCTAATGTAAGTGTCACCATAATTCTGCAGTACAGTAATTACTATCTCCTTATACAGATTCAGAGAAACTGAGGCTCAAAGAAGTGACATAAGCGGTCCCAACTTCAGAGCTAGAGAAGTGACAAAGTGAGGTTCAGGCTGAAATCATGTCTCATCACCCTGTGTTACCTCCAGAGTTATTCCCACATCTCACAATTCTCAGTCTCCAGGCTTTCACCTAAAACACTGCTTCAAGCTGTGCCTAAATGAGAAGATAATGTGTAAGACACTGAATGCTTACATTGAGATTTTAGTCCTTTCAGTAAGAATTAATTTATCAAGAACTGGAACAAACTCAAAAACTCCATTTTTGGATGATACTAGTATAATCACCAAAGTGGGTCCTCCCTTAGACAGTAGGAACTGGCGCAGAATAAATCTCTTGCTCTGATTGCCTGTGTTTCTAAGGGATAATAATCCAGCCTGCCTCCACCAAGAAGCTGTGTGACATCTCTTGTGACCTGAAAGGCAAGGTCTGATCTTGCCATGGACATTCAGAGCACACTCACTGACATCAAACATTCTCCTCACTAAACCATCCTATATTCTAAGCCTCTAAACAAGAAGAGCTTGTGTGATGGCATTATTAAGACCTGAGAATTAAATGGCCCTTGTTTTAACCTTGTTCTGAAGTAATTCACAGGTTGCTGACGTGCTTGATGTGCTTATGGCAACAGAAAGCCAAGTATAACATGCAAAGTTTCCTTAGGAATCTAAGAAAAACAAATCTGGGAACAATTTACCAGTCAAGTTTGTGGCCTTAAATGTATCTGGTCATTCATGAGGCTCAGCACTTTCCTTGGGAGGGTCTTAAAGAGACACTTGAAACAACAGGAAGTGAGCCAGAGACTATTCTGAGCTTGACACTTCCTAAAGACCTCCCGGAAGAATCACAGCCGTTACATCACTGTCTCCTGGGACATCCATGGTTAGGTACTTTCCTCAGAAAACCTCAATGGGTCCTTGTTTTTCTGCTTTATCTACTTCTTGCTATGGTTCCTTCTTCTGTAGTACATGAGGTTTTCAAAACAGACTGGTGCCTTGTCTTCCTCCGCAGCATCTCCTCTCCTCAGTTCCCCCCTCCTTACCTTACACCAGGCTTCCTCTATCAGTAGGTAGGGGAAAGTTGACCTGTGGTGACAGTGCTTTAATCAAAGGCTGGGCCATCAGGGAGAGGGGCTCTGAGGAGGAGATCGCTCTTCAGTCCCCCTTCACCTTCTATGTGGCCAAGTAACTAGGCCTTTCTCCTGCTGCTCATGCACCTTTGCTCATGGATGCTGGTGTCTGAAGAGAGTAGGACGCCTCTGATGCTGACTCTGAATGGACAGCCAACTGCAGCCTGCTGGTTGATCACCTGACTGAAAGCTGGGCAGCATGTTCTTCCCTACTGGAGGGTGGGCAGCACGGCTAAGTGACTGCTGCACCACCTCCCATGCCATTCCACAAAACGCACGGCCTCTCACCACACACTAATTCATGCCGGCTGAAAATTTAACCATCCACACATTAGTTGTAATGCAAAATTTTCCTGAGAATTAACCCTTTATGCCAAAATCTCTTACTGATTTCTTGGTGAAACCATGTTCTCCCGTTCCCAAGAGAAGACTTAAAATTGATCCTCATAAATAGGAAAGAGAGGGTATGGTTCAGTGTACCGTGCAAGACACCAATAGATAAAGTCATCCCTTGGCTTTCAGATGAGGAAACCATGGCCAGGTCAGGTTAGAACACAGCTGCTTCCACTAAACTCTTCCCTTCCCTTCCGAAATACTGTTGGGAAGGGTAGGGACTTTGGCAGCACAGGTTGGGTATTTCTCTTTGATGTGTAAATGGTTCCTGTACCTTGCAAGGGTCCTTTGGGTTTCACTGCCTCTTTTAAAAACAGAATCAGAATCAAGCTGTGATATCAGGGAATGAAGACATTACTGTGCATGTGCAGGTAGTGAGAGTAATGGTTTACTATTGTGGGAAAAACAAAAGCAAGAGCTCTCTAAGCCCCCTAAATCTTACTTCCTTATTGCTCAGGTGGGGAAAACGAATCCTGCTTGCTTGTTTCTCAGGGTGGCTATGAAATTTGAAGGAGAGGTGGTAAGCATATAGTATATTATTATTTAATAGCAGAGAAGCACTTATTTTAGGAATCCCAATGACAATTAAAATATTAAAGAACTGCGTGCGTTCCAAACCATTTCAGTGAAGCCCAGCTGGAAAGCCTCCTCCAGCTACACCATTAGTGACTACTGGGAAAACTAGACTTACATTTAGGGCTAAGATCCCGAATCCCTCACACATAAATCGTCACCCACCACTGTGGTATTTTCTGGAGTTGTTTGTCTAAATGAGACCCACAGGACTTGGAGCTCCCTTTGGACGACTGCACGGCAACCTTACTTTATCAAGGGCAAGTCCTCTGGATTGGGCTTCTTCAGAAATTACGCTTTTCCCATCATTGTCCATCTCCCTTTTAATGAACATCTGATATACTTGAGATGTTTGTGTTTTTAAAATTGTTTTTAGTACATAAACACTTGGAACAACAACAACAAAAAGATGCTCTAACACATGCAACAGTGATCCCCAAAGCAACAGCAGTAACAGTAAAACCAGCAGATTGCATCTAGAGCAGGTTGCAAAAGAAGCAGTAGTCAAATACCCCATGGCCAAGGAATCTCAAAGGCGGTCCTCACTATTGGCACTGGGTGTTGAACTTCCAGTTACTATGGAGCTACGTGACCCGAGAAAGACATCTTGGTCATGCTTGCCACCCTGTGCTCATGCCACCTGGACTGGTTTAAATTCTAGCAAGAAGTTCACGCCAGTGCAAACATTTATATAACACAGAGTGTTGGTCTTGGCTCCCAAGAAATACAAGCACCTTTTGGAGCTCATCTGTCCTTAAAAGCAGGCTTAAAGTTGGGATACTAGCCTGTTGGGATGATGCTGCCTTGATATATTCATGATGATTCTGGATTTTTTTTTTTGAAAAGTTACTCTCCAGCCTTAATGCCCCATCTTTATCCATATCTAATAAATGAGAAATGAGGCTGGAGCTGGGTGTGGCGGCACAGCACTACATTCTTCAGGAGGCTGGGACAAGTTCAAGGCCAGCCTGGAATACACAGTTAATTTGAGGCCAAGCTGGAATGCAGCATAACCCTGTCTTTAAAAAAACATTTAAAAAGAAAAAGAAACAAGAGTAATAGCATTAGAAGGCCAGGTCCGTCTTCCCCTTTAGCAATGAGTACTACAGATGGATCAAGGAATTTGCACCTTAGTGTCTTTCCTGTAAAACAGTGATGCCTAGGACGTGCTGAAGGTAAGGTCTAGGCAGTGACTGGCTCCTCCAGGGCTACTAGGATCTTCTGCCCTCTCCTGCCCTTTTGATAGAATCCAGAAAAAAGAAGCCAAAAGTGAAAAGGCATTGCTCTGGCCTCACGCTCGAACCACAGAATGAAATTGGTGCAAGAAACAATTCTGTTTTCAATTCTCAAGCAAAGATGATGTATAAAATTTATCTATGTGGATTTCGTGCCAACTGGTATAAGCAATAAGAATAAAGAGCAATTCCTTTGTCACTGAAAAGTGAAAAGTTTCAAATTGCAGGAAAGGGAAAAAAGAAATCAAGCTTTCCAGAAAGCAATCTCCAAATCTCCTGAAATTTATAAAACTTGAGTGAATGTGGCTTGGGGTATACAGCTATGATCACTTTAACTTCCCACGTGATTTTCCAACTCTAAAACTGTGTGATTCTTAGACACATTCCATGCAAAATCTTTCCTTAGAGAGATGTATTTTCCTTAGTTTTGACAGAAAATCCTGCTTTACACAGACAAGAAATTTTCTTCCTTGACACATGTATTCTTCTGTCATTCATTAACTCACCAGACACTTATCAAGCAGAATATTGCCAGTACTTTAAAATAAATTGTAGTTCCTGTCCTCATGGAGCTTACATCCTAGGAATCATGTGTCCTTAATTTATCAATCAGTATGCCCTACTGGAAATCCAGCTAGGAATAGTAGTCTCTAGTTCTCTCCTTCTCATCAAAATGAAGTGTCACAAAGCGCTGCAAAGAATCAGGCCCAGTGTGGGTCCACAGCACTGATTAATGTGTTTCTTTTCACTTACGAATGTGAGTGATGACATATTCCTATGATGCACGAGTTTGGCTGTATGTAGCTCTCAGTGCACAGAGCTTCCTGATTGCTCTAAATGTTTAAAACTTGGGATTGGCACCACAGTAAGAAATAGGGATTTTCTTTTGGAAGAACATACACTGCAATCAGAAGAACACAAAGTGACTTGTCACTTCAAAACATGGGTATAGGGGTTTAAAGCAAAACATCGAGGCCATTTGAAAGTACTCTGTGTGCTAAAGTGCATGCTGAGTAACTCCACAGCTTTTTACTTTTTCTTTCTTTTTTTTATTTTGGTGGCTGTGTAACTAAAACGGTTGTTAATTTTAAATATATATTTTGGTCAAGACATTTAATGTTAAAAAGTGTCTATTCAGCACGCAAGAGATCCTAAGTACTTCTCATAAGAATTTTTGTTATAAAACAGCATGTTCTTTAAAATTGTTATTTATACAAAAGGCCCTAATGGCTATAATAGCTTATCAGATGAGTGATCAATGTTCTTAAAAGTCATTTAAATCTAATTTATATAATTTGCATTTTAAAAGATCTTGTATACATAATTAGTGCATGATTCTTACCGATTCTCTCATAGCTATATCTGTCCCTGATGGAAATATTTTAAGATGACATTGATAGAATATCAAAACATACTATTGCATAAGCAAGAACTAAGGTTGTGACAATGCTGCTGCAATGGACAGATGTATTGGAGTGCCCTTTCTTGTAATTCTAATTATGAGGCCTCATGAATCAACCATTGTGTGAAGAGTGTAAGGCAAACAAAGAATCATAAAAGTTTACAGTAAAATGTTTCTGGTGTCTTTTGTGACTGCTGAAACAACTTACACAGACCTTGCTAGTCATTACACTGATAAAAGGACATAAAGACACCCTAACAACCCAAAATTTTCCAAGAATCTCTAGACATGTTCGTTTGCTGTGCGTTTCTCAATATTTACTGAGTCGACTCTCTCTTATCAGCTTTACAAAACTGGTATTGGATCAATACTGCACACATATTAAGGGCATTTGAGGACAATAAAGAAGTCATTAGATCTGCCTCTAAATCTTTCATTTATATTCCTCAGATTATGCGTTATGCTTTGGGCTTGGGGGGGAAATGTACCTCAAAACTTACTTCTTTTCCTGGCCCATGTTGATGCTTTTCATTTCTAGTGTTTGCCTAGTTAGTTCTATTTTCACTAAAATAAATCCAGAGGCAATCTGATACAGAGCAGCCTCTTGAATTTCCCCTAACCAAAACAGATGTACTCCTATCTGTGCTCCACTGTAAGGAATGCATGCTGTGATAGGCCACCCCACCTTGGCCACAGGGAAGCCCTGACAAACAACTCTAACCCTTAGGAAATCTTTGGTGTCTAGTTACAGGCTCTTTAAAGATTGTTTAAAACTTGGAATTCTTTATTTGGCTTTCTCCAGTCCAAAAAACAATCTACAGTGTATGATATCCCACACACACACAAAAGAACAAAATGTAAACACTTTGAGTTTTTTAATGACTTTCTTCTGACCTACCCTAACTCCACCCAACACCAAACTTTGTAATTCATGTCCCTCTTAGAAATGTTGTTATCCATTACTTCTCCCTGTCAGGAGCTGCCCCACACCCCTGGCCTTTTATTTCTTCAAGAGCCTTGTAAATCAAATGATTAACTTTCAAACCTAGTCTGGCTGATATGAGTAAAAGAAATTTAATTGGAATACAATCGCCCCCCCCTCCTGCTCTTAACGTTTTTTGTGCATCTAAATGTGATCTGAATGTCCGATATGGCTTTTTATTTGACATTTATTTTCCTCTAGCATATATGTGCTACATCGTTACCTAAATTGGGTTGTTATCGTCTCTGCCTTTTTGAACTTAATGCTATAAATTAACTATTATCCTGCTGAAATAAATTCCCTTGCAGATTTTATGTATATGGAGGGTATTCCAATTTCATTCCAGAATATTGAATTCTTACTTTCTGTGATTTATTGATCTTTGAGATCAAAAACCTCCAGTAGAGTATCACAAAAGATTTTATTACTTTTAAAAAATAGTATTTCAAAGTACTCTTGACTTAAAGGGATACTCGCTCACTTTTATTCAGTAAAGTAAGAAATCTGTTGGATTTGGAAAGATAAAAATCTGACATTTGAATATGTTCTTATTAATTTTCTTTTTCAAAGAGATCCACTAGCAAACTACAGTAACTTTTGCTAATCCCTGAGAATGTAGCTTTAATAAGACAAGCTTAGAATTTCAACCTCTTTGTTCCTCTCCAGCCACCATCATAAATCATTTCTTCACTAACCTTAAGGAACAATCTACCCTGAAATCAGCGGATCAAAAATAGAGGAACCATTATTACTAGGATTTTCATTTTAAAAAATTAAAATAAATCCTCAAAGCCATAAAATAATTATGTACCTTTCAATTAGTAATGATGCAAAAAGACTGCTGATATGGAGCCTATTTCTCAAGAAACAGCAGGAAGTTTCAGTAAAATGAGCAAGAATTACAACATAACATTTTGAAGGTGAGAAAGTTGTGATTACATAAAGAACCATAGAAGAAATTATTTTATCACGTGTAATTATACAATCCATATAACATTAACCTCACAAAAACTATGCACAGTAAACTTTTTAAACTTATGTTTTAGCTGCTAGAGTTTTAATGTGGGGCGTTAATTTGGAATTGATACTAAACTGGAAATCATGGCTAATTTGAGGCCTTCGATAGCATAAGACCTAAGAATTCAGTTAAAGGCTTCACAAACACAGTCATTGTTCCCGACTACACACGTGTGCACATTTCTGGTGCTCCACAAATGTATTCTAAAAGCTACACTTGGCCAAGAAGGTAGATTTATAGCTGTTAGGAATCAACCACATGGAGCACGGGGCCTTTGTGGTTAAAGACATCTAAATGACAATAAAGCAGTATCGCAAAGCAGGAAACAGACCTTGACTCTCTTCAATTTTAGGTTCTTGGGGTTTGGAGAGGGAAACTTATGTCTCCTGCCAGACGCGATTTTTAAACATTTATAACTTGCTTACCCGTTATCACGTTAAAGCACTTTGTCTATGAAGGGTGACACTTATATGGCAAGTCATATTTTATTATTAGGGGAAAAGTTTTCTGAACAAGTGAAAACGTTTGTCTTCAATAGTGATTAAATGCTTGACAAGTTATAATCTTTATAGAGAACAAAATGAGCTAAGTGTAAAAACAAGTTTCCAATGCTGTTTCCAAAAATAAAGAAATAGATGAATAAAGATGAATGCACCCAGTATTTCCACATCAGGAAATTCAAAATATCTTTACAATAGGCTTAGCAGTGTTATAAAACCTTACAAAGTATTATAATAAAGTATCTCCACTCACCTTAATGTATGTGATTATCAAAATATTGGTTATTTCTGCATTGTTTTTATCTTGTTACAGTCTACTTTGTTAAATATTTTACCCTGGCAGCATATACATGCTGCTTTGTTAGTTAATGCATCTCCATTCCCTTCCACTAAGAAGAAAGCCCATGAAATGTCTCTAACTTGGTCTTTAATTGTATCAAACCGATCCGAGGAGTGGAAACAAATCAGCCATTTAAACTCTGTGAAAACATTTGCACAGTGCAAATCACAAGAAATCTTCCTCAGACAAATTTTTGAGGTTTCCTTCTAAGTGTATGAAGCATGTCATTGGTTTTTTAAAAAAAGATAAAAGACTAAGTTTATTTTTTTATTTTAAAGAGAAAAAGGTTTTAAAAATTACAAAACCCAGATGATAGGAAATCAACAATAATTGTTATATTGAATATTACTATCTTCGAAGTAGTTGTTCAGATGACCAGGCATAGGCATGCAAAACAGATCAAAGAAAAACTCAAGCATTAACTGTTCCTTCCAACAAACCAATAGAAATTAGTAGCATAATTATCTTAGTTATGGTGTGTGTGTGTGTGTGTGTGTGTGTGTGTGTGTGTGTGAGTATTCCCTTTCCTTCCTTTTTTCTTTTCTCCTTATCAGGCAAAAGAGATTTTTAAAAAGTTAATGAAGCAAATATTTATTTTGGATGTTGATAGACTTAAAACACATGAGTAAGCGTGAAGCCATTTTGTGAGCACCCTACTGTTTTGTAATTTTAGTATTGTTGGGCACAATAATAGAGTGAACTTCATCTTACACTTTGTTAAACTCTCTAGTTTGCACTGTGGCAAGAAACCCCTACCCGAGGATCTGATATTGTCTAAGGAGGTCTGGCTTTGACATTGGCGCCTGTGCTCACTTTACAAGACTTCATGGGCCCAGAGCTGATTGCCACATTTACTTGGACAACTGATGGATGATAAAGATTTGTAGTAGTTACACACAAGTACAGTGGCATAAGAAATGAATTTTACAGGTAGGTGAAAACTTTTCTCTTAGTAGAATTTTAGAATTGCTTGAGTAGACCCATTAAAATTGTCCAAATACATTGATTTAAGGAGAATCTCTAGTTTTCATGGGACTATAATTTTCTAAAATTTCTTATAAGACTTCAAAAAAATTATGTGGGCTTAGGTTTGATCCTCAGCTACACAAAAAAGCTATTTATTGCATACATTATTAGGTGACTATTAACATTGATGAAGAGATGTGCTTTTAATTTCTTGAAAACTCTGAAACTTAATGAGCTAAAAAAAATCAGGTTGAAGAGCTATAACATATAACGTATTCTTAAGTCTGCATTTGTATATTCTTTAATTGTATTAAAGTAAATAGAGCCATATCTGACAATCACTATATCTACAAGTAGCTATATAGTTCTGGGAAGGAAACTTTCACTCTTCACAGGCCTCTATTTATTAAATTACTAGGAAAATAAATGCTCCCACGCTAATAGAAAAAAGAAAACTTTGCATGCTATAATGACTCTCTTTTTTAAAAATTTCACCACCCTTAAAGACCAGACGCATATCTAGGTTGTGTTTTACCTCCATGCATCTAGTGGATTTCGCTCTCCTCCACTCTCCATTTGTTGAATGCAGAGCACACAGAGCACCTTTGCACAATTAGGAATAAAAGCGTACTTCCTCAGGAAGGATACTACCCTGCATCAGGGGTGGCTGATTGGCAAGTATTGTTCAGCGTCTTTGAAATTAATCACATAAATTCAGAAATAAGAAGTGATGGTTTTAGAAGGGATCTTCTGGAGGAAAGTCGTGAACTGTGTCAATGTTTCTTAAATAGGGGCTTAAACAATGGGCTAGGTCATGGGTGGAAAAAGTCATGTGAGATGAAAGATCTGACTGTTTTTATTATATTAAAAAATAACTAACAGTTTAATGGTGTAGTTATTTCTTCTTTGTCTTTGGATACGAAGTTAGAGAATATCCTAGTCTACAAATGATAGACTTCATCCAGATGTGTGGAATCAGAAGGCTCTTGTTTCTGCTGAAGCTTATGTCGTTGCTGTTGCACCTATAACAACCTTCAGGTCAGTCACATCAGCAGCTAAACAGCGCCTGGGAAAGTTATGAAATTTCAGAGCTGATGACCATGCTTATGTTTTGGCCAAGCAGCACAAACTGTTGCCCTCAATTTTCTAAAGTGGCTGGGTCTATTCTAGAAGTAGTGATGTGAGAAGTGTTAGGTGTGTGTGCCAGCTCCCAAGGAATGCAATCGTTATGTACTGCAAACTCGTGCTAATCAAAATTAAAAGTAAAAAATATTAAGAAAGAGAACTGAAAATTGACTATGAGCAAAATATAAGCAGATACATGCCACTTAAGGGGCATAATGATTCCTAAGTTAGTTTTTTCTAAGTGGAAGAATATTTTATCTTCTTAAAAGCTAAGCATCGGATGTCATAAAGTTGTAAATCATTTAGTGGAGTATTTTGAGGTAAACAAAATTTTTAATGTCTCCAAATTCTTATGTATAAACACTCTATAATCTGATTATAAAATGCATAAGCAATAGATAACCATTTTTTATCAGTGCCCAAATTCAATTTCTTTCTCCCATTTAGTGCCCACTGTGCACATTATATAGTAATTCATATGCATACATTAAATGACATTAAATCTCTGAGTAGAACAATATATTCTTAAATGCATAAAATGGTTTATGTAGAAAGGGAACTCTTGAAAACATCCAACTGGATCATATATATAAAATATAAATGACAAATTTTTCAGTTATTCATTTCATCACATATTACATTTTATAGGTCCTATTCATTTGCAAAATATAATAAATTCCACATTATTTGTTGGTAAATTACCTCCAGAAATTTAGAAATATCCTTAGTTACAAGAACATAGAAACAAACAGGTGGCTTCACTGACTATACCAAGTTTCTTAAATTTCAGAAAGACTCATTGTTCAAAGGCCAGATTTGTTTCCAAATTAAGAAAGAAAACAATACTAAGGTTTAGTTGTACACAGCAAAGTGGGTCATCCAGAAGAAAAGTAATCCGAATTGAAATTAAAAGAGACACTGGCCATGTTGTCCTATCCCAGCCCTTCCCCTCACCTCCCTTCACCTAGGCTACATGCTGAACAAGCACCAGAAACAACCAATAAATGAAAGGAAATGCAAAGGGCACTCGGGGTCATTATTTTCACATACCTTTGAATAATGAGAGCATCACATGTCAGCCAGAGGAGAACAAAATGTCACATTCTCCAGCTAAAGGTCAGCCTTGGTCAAAGGTCACAGAAGGGAGGCCAGGAAATAACCTAAGAGGTTAGGCTGAGTGCACAAAGAAAGGTCACCAAATGTCGATGAAAGTATGCAGCTGCTGGGAGATGAAACAACTGAGGCACCCTTTTGTGCTGACATCGGCTTGAAAAAAATGTCTCTGCCGACATTTCTTTAGCTGGCAGTTTTATAGGGTATTGACATTAATGTACCCAACCCCGAATTAGCCTTTGTAAAAGCAACAGTTTGGAAGTTCAGTGCAGCAGTTTCCAAAGAGTCATAACTGTGACATTTTTATTTCAAATGATTAAAACAGCAATGGACTTCTAACACCAAATTTAGATTTCGTCGGAGCTCTTTCATTGTGACAGGGTGCTAGTGACTAGGACACAGGACAGGTAGCCATCAGTAACCAGTGTTTTCATGATTTTAAGAACTAGTATTATTCCTTTAACTGCAAGGTACTCAGAAGCCTTATCCTGTTACAGGTTAGATGATATGAATTATTTTGCATTTCCCTGGACCTGGCTGTTGGCAGTTCTTCATCTAGTAATAAAATCTACACAAAGGAAAGAAAAAAGACTAATAAATTTGCAACCCCATTTTAAAGGAATTTGTGCAAAACACTTGTAGAATTAGTCTTTATCTGTCTGAGTATCGATCCCTTTTTCAAACGGATAATTTCCACTCTAAATGCCAGCCTTAAGAGTAACAATTCTCAGAGAAGTGACAGCAGCCTTTCTAAATCCCCTCAGATATCAAATCCTACAGGAAAGACATTGAGAAAAAAGATGACACCTTGAATTATTCAGAGACTTAACTCTTGGGTGATCCCTAGTAACGCCTTTGGTTTTGAGGGCTTGTGAGTCTATCTTATACACTCAACTCATAGGGACCCATCATTAGCTACCGCTGTTTCCAGACAGCTCTAGTGAATGCCACATCTATAAACATCTTTTGCTGACTCCTAGGCACAAGATGGTGCCTCAACGTCAGATGTACTTTTCCCTCTTCAATATTCCAACAGGTGGTCCCAATTTATGTCACAGGAAGCTTGACGTTTTTCCCCAGATCTTTTGAAACAGTTGAACCATGTTAATGTCATCTTCATCTCAATTTTAAATAGTGGTAAAAGGGAGACTACTGTGAATTTATACAATTTAAAAAGATGATAGAAAAGTTTTCCAAAAAAGAAAACCCTGAAGCAAGAGTAAACTCCCCCTAGCACCTCTAATCCAAACAAGCCTCTTTTTTGGTTTGCTCCTTCATAAACTTCCAGAGAGACTGCTGAATAATAATGCTCACCCCAGGCTGACTTCAGGACTCACCCAGAAGTAAAACTATCTTCCTGCCTAATGGGCATTCGGCATATGAAGCCTGTCAGGAGAACATCATAAATCGTGATGCTAGGAAGGGAGGGTGCGGGAAAAGCCCCACAAACCCTTTGCACTTAGGAGAAAGAGTTATTTAACACATCAGGGAAGTGCATTTAATAAATGAAGTCAGTGACTTGAACGTGTCCTATTCGATCTATACAGAGGTGGCTGAACTTTCTTTAAAAAGTCATTTTTATGCTGGTTGCTTTTCTTATGAAATTTTCTACACCTCTAGTGTATGAAATGGATGTGCAGGCAGCTGACTGAGAAACAGCTAAGGTCAACGTTAATAAGGAAAGCAGGAGGTCTGAAAGCAACCTGTCTTTTTCTTTAGCCCGTTAGAGTTCAAGAGACTCCATATGATCTGGGCATGACATATTAACGTTTCTGAGATCACGCTGTTTTATAAAAATCTGTCTCAAATAACAGCAACTCCGGGCAGCAATAAATAAATGTGGAAGGTGTCCCATTGTTGGGATTCCCAAGCTGAACTTTCCCCTTTTAATTTCATTCATGGGCCGGTCTTTTATCTTAAAAGGTGGCACGATAGAGGAGCCAGTCTAGAGATGAGTGAGGTGATCATCAAAGCCTTGGGGGATCAAGTACCACCTTGAATGTCAAGACTGGAGATGTTGCAAGGCATCCAAGCTGGAGAAGAGCTAGGAAAGGTGTGGGAACGTGAAGCTAGTTGCCCCTGGAAACGAGGAAAAACGCACAATATTTAGCAAGTGTATCAAGTGGAAGCTGTGCATCTATTTAGAGATTTTATTTGTCTCCCCTTTGGTCTCTGTGGAATCCTTACATTCTAAATTGTAAGAATCCTGGGTTATTTTGTCACACAAAATAACACACAGCCCGCACCCCCGCCACACACACCCTTCAATTCAGCAAATGTGTTTTTGCCCCTGGAAAAGATTTAGTTGAAATTAAGCAAGATAAACCTGTGCCAAATTTAACGTGTATCTCTATCCTAAAACGAATGCTGAAGCTTTTCTGAAAAATCACTCCCTACACCTACATATGTGATAAAGCTTGGTATGTAATATGGACCTTGAAACAGAAGCCACATATGAAACAACAACAACAACAACACAAACACAATAAGATAAACAAAAGCCCTGAATATTACAAAGGAAAAAAAAATCTTACTTGACTGAGAAGATTTTAAAAAGCTAACAGTATCTTATTTGATATACCTGCTACTCACTGACAAAACAAGTATAGAAATTCCAGTATCTGAAACTTGTATCTTTATACATTTATGTGCACAGTATCTTCTAAATGACTTGAAATAATTGCCTCTTCTGCTTTATATTAACTTGACATACTTTTTTCTTGTCAAGTCATGGTTCTTTTTCTAGTATCTGAAAATGTGCCAAACTAAATGTCAGTGGCTCCATGAGGAAGATTTAGAGTTCCTTCTGGAGCAGATAAAGGCTTCAAATGACAAACACACTTATCCTGAATGTCCCTCCTGCAGGTGTGACTTACCTTAGAACAAGGTCAAAAAAGCTGCCAGAGAAGAGCTATGCTTTGTTTGACTTGACATTCCCTGATATTTCTCTTTGTTTTCCCTGTATCATCATTTTGTGTCAGGGAGAGAGAGAGCAGGCAAGCGGGTGCTTTTAGGTATATCTGGCTGGTAGCCCTACATACCACAGAGAGCTGCTGTGAATTTCTTAACAGGGAAAACTCCCATTTGACTTAAGTGCTGTTAAAGCATTGCAGTGGCGAGTCTTGAAATATTTCCTCAGGAAAAACTCTCAACGGCAAAGCTCACCCCGTTTTCTTCCTCCTGGAGTGACTGCAGGAGTGACCCCTAGTATGGAAGTTAAACTACCCACTATGCCAGAGAACTGGGATGGCCAGGGGAGGGGACACTCTCAGTCTCCCTTTGTCCATCACTTCCAAGATACATGTAGATGCCATAAGGAATGAAGGAGTCAGGCATAGAAATGCATTTGCCATCGGTCGACAGATACTCACTATCTGTTAGAGAACAAAATTCATTCTGTACTGGGAACAGGATGAAGTCAGTCCTCCAATCTTCCAGCTGTTTAAAACACAACAAGTCAGACTTGGAACATCCTACCCTGAGGCCCCAGCAATGTTGCCAGCTGCTTGACTTCCTTTCTGAGTCACCAACGTCTTTAGGGATGGGGGAGGCAAGGACTTTATCTCAGTGATAAGTGTTTTCCTCTCTCCAGATCATAAGGCATGTGTATATCTATATGTATGATTTATGCATGAACTTAAGCCATTCTCCTTTACAACATTTCTTTAATTTTATGAAATTCCATAAGGATGTAAAAAAGAACTTTTTCAGTCTCAGCAATAAGATTATCACCACGGGGACCTTCTCTTCCCTCCTTAGTCTTTATACTCCTCTCTTCAGATCCCCTTTCCTAACAGAAGGCTAAAAGCATCATAGCAGCTGAATCTGCACTTGCCTATGGTCCATTTGTATTGCTTCTCTGCTAGAGGTGACTCCCAGTGCCCACCCCAACCCACTGCCCTTGGGCTTTCCTGACCTATCTCTGTACAAAGCAATTCCAACTCCTTTCCACCACACAAAATTCCAGCCCTGAGAAAGTGAAGAATGACACTAATCTTGAAACTGAGTTACTGTGCTTAGAGGAACTCCCTAAATACACCTAATTTAGGGAAGTAAGACTTCTCTGACAAAGCTGGAAGGAAACGACCTGTTTTAAACTAAAGTATTAAAAATTTCTACTTTCATTCTAGAGGGGAAAAAAACTGAAAAGAATGAGTCATAAAGAAAATGAATGATCTCCTCTTATGATCTTTCCATTAAAGGAATGGAGAGGACTTGGGTAATGACCTTCGATTTATGCATAAAATGACAAAGGGGCATTTATCTGTATGGCTCCCTGGCGAGGGACCTTTGGCAATGTGGGGGTTTCCTAAAGACATAAGGGACAGTTTCTCTGTGCAGGCACCCAAGGTCATCTTCACTCCTTCCAGCGTTTCCCCCTGTTCTTTTTTCATGTTTCCCTTCTAGGTTAGATGAATGTCTAGCTACCTTTTCTTTCCGAAACAAATGTGGAATGGTACGCAAGTCTGTACACTTCAGTGTTATACTGAAAACAGTCTTTAAGCAAAGCTGGTCAGGTTCTGGGTCCCAGTAAGAATTGCAACTCACCCTTCATAAGGTTTAAGTAAAAAGATGTTGATGGTGCAACTATTCAGAGAGGTGTGGAAGTTATTCAAGAACTAGAAATACTACCACCTTTATGTAGAGAAGCAAAGAAAGGGTTTACCAGAACCCAGAGAGGAGTGGAATAGTGGAGGAAAGAACTGCCCAGTTGGAGCTATAGTATTAGAGAAATTCAGAAGCTCTCCAGGCTATAATGCTAAAGCCAAGGAAGAAGAGAGAAGGGAAGAAATGCCCTAGCTTCTCTCCCATCCACTCTATTCTTTGCCTTCATCCAGTGCATCCTGTGAGCCAAATGCAAACAGTGGCCTGCCGGCAAAAAGAGCCAGATACTGAGCAGGAAAGACATCGCCTGAGAAGGATTTGGAGTAGCAAGTAGGAAAAACTGTCACCAAATTTCTCCCCTTAGACATACAAGGAAAAGGATGAATTCAATCATAGGATCTCCTCAAAATGGAATTTCGACCACTTAGACAGCTATTTTGTTGGGAGCTGCTAATATGGACTTAATTGTGCCCCTCTACCCAAGTCCCTGTATTGAAGCTATAATCCTCAAGGTGACTGTCCTTAATGGTAGAGAAAACTGAGTATGTGGTTTTGATACCCTCGACATTCGTGTTCATGGGTTTAATCCTCATATTAGGTATTAAGGAGGAGCAAGTAATTGCTACACTTTCAGAAGTGAGGCTGTGGGAGGTGAGTAGTAGAGGAAGTCATCAGGACAGAAGCCTCATAGGTGAGATTAGTGGATTGACAAGGCGAAGGAGGTCAGAAGAGACACACACACTCACACACAGACGATCTCTGTCACTCTTGCTATGCAAACCCCCTGCACCACCTCTGCTAGCAGGAACGGCATCATTAGATGCAACCCCTTGAGCTTGTAACTCCAGAACTGTGAACCAAACTGAACTTTTCTTTATTACTTAATTTGTGGCAATACAAAGCGAACTAAGCCAGAATGTTTGGGAGGTAATTAAGTTTAAATGAGTTCATAAATATTGGGATTTAATCTAATGGGACTGTAGCCCTTTTCAAAAGAGGAGAGCAGACTGTACTCTCTCTTGTTCTCTCCCTGGTTCGGTCTCTCTCCCTCCCTTCCTGCTTTGCTCTGCCCCTCCTTCCGGCTCTGCACCCTTTCTCTCTCTCTCCCCAGTCCTTCTGGCTCGCCTCCCCTTTTTCCTTCTCCTTCCTTCCTCCCTATTTCTGTCTCTCTGCCTCTGCCTCACTCTGTAACATTGGAAGAGCGAGAGCAAAGGTGGCCACCAGCAAGCCAAGAGGAGAACCCTCAACAGAAACTGAGCCAGCCAACAGGTTCATCTTGCATTGCCCAGTCTTTGGAACCATGAAAATATAAATTTTGTTGTTTAAGTGACATAATCTACAGTATTCTCTTATAGAAGCCCAAGCTGACTGTCTGAAGACAATGCAGGTTTTGAGTCATAGAGACCAAGGTACTAAAACTCACCAGTGGTCAATTTCAGGAAACACTCTGAACTTCAACTTTCTGGTTTAAACAGTCAGTGCCGTAACTTCTACACCACTGAGATTTTTACAAAATCATCATACTTCATACATTTTGCTTCAAGTATATTTTAATTTTTCCTGAAAAACAACCTTTATAACACTGTTGGTGAAGTTGGTGCTTAAAAATTTAGCTTTAGTTTGTCTTTAATGGCTTTATTTCAATTTTACTAAGTGCATAATTCTTGATAGTTATTTCACTTGGCTCTTTGAAGATATTTTTCGTTGTCTTTTGGCTTTTTGTCTTCTGGCTTTTATTATAGCTGCTATCATTTCTCAGTAGTTGTTTTATCTGTGAATTCTTTGGTTTTTGGTCTTCTGCAGTTTCAACAAAGTATGTCCAGATGTATAGTGTGTTGTTGCGATCTACCTAGACTAGTGATGTCTTGTGAATTCCTGTTCTTCTCTGTCGCCAGTATTGGAAAATTCTCAGCCATTCTATCATCCTATAATGATATTACTCCGTTTTCTATATTTTTGTGTGAATTATGACCAGATGAAGCTAGGCCAGATCACCCAACTTTAATGCCCTTTAGCCTTCATTTCATGTTTTCCAAATCTTTTCTTATGCTTTACTCTTGAGTTATTTTTCTACTCTATTTTTCAGTTGTGAATTCTCTCTTTAGCTGTGTCTAATGTGCCACTTGAACTTTCTATTGAATTGTTAATTTGTTATATTTTTAATTGATATATGTTCTGTTTTTTTTTTATCTTTTTTATTTTTTCATCCACTTTACTTGACTAATTTCCATAATCTTCTCCTGCATCAAATGATGGATGCATTCTTTTAACTGTAAACATATGAGACATTCTTAATTTTTATATCCTAAATTCAATAACTCAAAATCTGAGATTTTTAGGGATATGACTCTGCTTTTGGCTATTTATGTTCTTTCTTGATCCTGATGTTTTTATTTCCTGTTGCATTTTGCTATTTCTGTCATTTATGTGAAGTCAGGCTTGATGAAACTTTTTCTGTGAAGCTATTCAGACCCGTAGATTGAGAGTGTGTTTCTCCACAAATTTGTATTTCTTTATACTAGCAGCTGATGTTACAAATTTGCAAATGATATAAATTCAGAGTATGAGCCCTCATGAGGACCAACATGTATTTCTGAACTTCTAGTAGAGATATTCTTTGAGTTTCTTCTTGAGGTCAGAAATTCACAGCATAAAAAAGCACTTTAAAGTATGTGCTTAGTGGACTTAGTATATTCATCATATTGTACAACCAGCTCCTCTATCTAACTCCAAAACATTTTAATGACCCCAAGAGAAAGTCCTATATATAGTCACGAGCAAATACTCCAAATCACCTCTCAAGCTACCTCCTGGCAATCACTGATCTGCTTTCTATCCCTATTGCCTCTTCTTATGACATATAAATGATGTGATGCTTGAAATATAAATTCTATCATTTTGTATAACATTTCTCATGTCCATCTACATTGCAGCATGTACTGATACTTCACTCTTTTTTATAGCTGTAGGTACACACCACATGTTGTTCATCCATTGATAGATATTTGGGTTCTTTCTGTCTTTTGATTATGGTAAATTATGCTGCTATTAACATTCAACTTTTTATATTAATATATAAATCACTTTGGGTAGCATTGCCATCTTAATAAAATTGTCTTCTAATTAATGAATATAGGATGTTTTGCCATGTATTTATATTTTCTTTAGTTTCTCGCAGTAATATTCTGAGGATTTTAGTGCATAAGTCCTGTATCTACCTCACTGGGTAAATTTATTTCTTAGTATTTTACTCTTGAATGCTTTTGTAAAAAAGAATTTATTTTTTATTTTTATTTTTAACTCATTAGTACTGGATAGAAATAAAAGAGATCTTTGTATGTTGGTTTTATATCTTGTTATTTGGCTAAACTTATTAGTATCAAATTACTTTTTCCCCTTTACATCAAAACAAAAAAAGAATCAGTTTTCCTTGTTAACAGCCTTTATGTGATAAAGTTACTTTGTTTTATTCCTAGCTATTAATTTCATTGAAAATAGTTTTGGAATTCTAGCTTTATCTGAGGTTCTGGCACGTATTTGGAAGCCCAAGGCTTGATCTCTTCTAATGACAAATGATCCATTAATATCAAAGCTCTTCAGATGACTCTGGAAATCACCTGTAGTTCAGCCAATACTTCTTGTCCCGAACTCACGCTTTGGCTTTCGCTTAGTTTGGCCTTTCTTGCCTGCTCAGTAGTGTGAATGTGGATGCTTCCATGAGTTTGGATATTTTGTTCAGTATTGTGTTTTTGAAAGACAGATTTTGCAGGGTATGTTCTCCATTGTATTACAAGAAAGTGAAGTTCTTCTTAGAGAGTTTTTGTACGAATTAAAAGGGATTACAAATACAAAAAACGTTAACAGTTCCTACTAAGTAAATGTCATTTCACAGATACACACAGAGAGAGTTGTGGAATGTGTAAGAGGTGTACAATAATGCATCTCTGACTATTATGGTTGGGAAATATAATCAGTGCCTTGAAACTGCTCTTGTGGGAAATTCAGGGTAAACATACATTTTGCCTGAGATGTATGATTTCACCTAAAGTAGCTTTAAACATCACTACCAATTACCTGTAAAATGCATCACTGACAACACATGATAAGAACATTATGTTATTTTTTGTTTATTTAGAAATGATTACTCTTGTTGTTGTTGTTGATGTTGTTGCGGTTGTTGATGTATGCCTGTTTTCTTTCTTGTCTTTGGATTTTTGGTTTTTGTGGTTTTTGTTTTTTTTTTCTGTTGTTGAGAGGATTAACTGTCTGACTAAATTTGCATGTCTGTATATGGGTCCATACATCTACAATTCGAAGATATCAGTGGATAAAGCAACAACTACTGTTGAGACCATATCACCTTGTCTATAGATTAGTTGTGATTGTACTATTTTCTATGATAATGGGTGTCTGTTTGTCAATATGTTTTTGTACTTTTATGTTTCTAAAATTAAAAAAAAATAAATAAATAAAAAGGAATTGTGCCAGAAAAAAAAAAAAAAGAAATGATTACTCTGGTTTAAAATTTTACATATTTCACTTTCGTCTGTTAACCGTTGTTGAAGCAAACCCCACTAAAGTAACAAAAAAAACACTATGCTCAAATATGTTACTCTGCTGGGTGTCTGTGTGTGAAAACATAGCAGCATTTTTAAAAGTACAGAAGAATGAAGTTCCAAGGAAACCCCCACAGGGGACTATCAGTGGGCAATCTCAGCCTAAACTAACATAATCAAAGTCCAAGGGAGATGCAATTTCGCCGTGAAAATGACTACTACAGTAGGATTCAGGGTGAGCTGAGCCTTTACTCTGGAAAGTAAAGGTTCTGTTGAAGCAGACTGTAGATGCCCTTTATTTGTTGATCCAGCCCAAGAACTAATCATCCGTGTCTGTTCAACCCTCTGATTTTGATCTACTGAAAGTTTTTAAAGAGAGATTCTTCTATAGCTCAAGTGCTTTTGATTCAGTATAGCTAGTAATTTAACTGTTTATCCACATGATTTTATATTTTAAATGAGACAAGATATGTATTTATAGAATCCATCAATTAAGTGACAGTGCTGATGAAAGTGCTTGTATTGAGTGTTTCATAAGATGTGCATAAACAATCACACCATTTTGCTTCACCAACTTTAGATTGAATTTATCTACTTATGACTTTTTTGTCCCACAAATAACAAATGTCATTGTGTACCTTGGAGTGTGAGACATTTGGGATTTTCTTTTGCTTTCAAAGACAATCTTGCTATTGCTACAGTTTGGTTCAAGCTTACTGTACATGAGTGCGATAGTTATATCATTAGATTATAAGCAGCTAATTGTATTGCTTATGCTAATGAATTATTCATGATATAATCACATAAATTTGCTTCATGCTGATACTTTATTTTGCATGCTAATTTGAACATGGTGCATTTTCACACTTTGATCTGGAGATGATCTTGGATAATGACCTGGTTGTGGATATTGGGGTTTGCACTGACCTCAATATTCCTCTTTTCTCTAAACATTGCTTCGTAATGTGTGTACTTCACCAGGGTGGTTTGGGTCACTCAGAGTCAGAGCCATGCTAATAACTTCTTTTTAAGGCACTCCAATTATTACTTATTAACAGGATTTCCAAAAAGAAAATTTCCAAAACAAAACACTGTGCTACTTGGGACCTTCCAAATAGCAGACATTAGGACTTTCATCTTCTCCTTTAACCCATAGTTCCCGAGCTCGTCACTCTGCCCAGTCTTATTGAATCCTGGGATTTTCATGAATCATTCTTTTCTAATTTGTTGTCTCACCCAGTCATACCAGTGGATCCCTACAGATAATCACGAAGTTTTCCAGGTTCCCCTGGACCATGGCTGGGTATCCTGTCAATCTTATCCTTCTCATCTCAAAGCATTCACACAGTTAATTCATCTACATCCACTGAGTAAAGCAGTGCTTCTCTACACCAGTGTCAGCCCTGGGGTACAATTCACTATCTAGGAAGCAACTCTTAGTTTCAAAGTCTTCCCTAAATCTTCTCCTCCTAATGCTCTTCATATTTTACTCCATAGTGATCAAGCTATGTATATCCCCATAAACATAGTGAGTCTGGAGCATTATTGATCATGTTTTTATCCTGCCTGCAATCTCCTTAGTTAACTTGTACCTGTAACATACTTGCCATTCCTTCGGGACTCAGCATAGATGCCGTGTAGCTTGTGAAATATTCTTGGACTATCATAACTTTCAATAGTTTTCCCTAGCCCCACTAACTGCTTACCATGATTTAATACTTAATTGTGTACTTCATTGTATTTCTCTTATTTTTCCTGTTGCATCTGTTTAGTTTTATCATTCTTATAAGTGTATAAGTTTTAAAAATCTAATCCATGTTATGTATTAATTCTTCTCTCTTTGAAGTGATAAAAAATCATGTTGCCCAAAGGAATATAATACATCTTGAGTGTTAATAAACATTTATTTTATTGGACTCATTATTAATGGCTATTGTGACAGGTATTGACATATCCATTATACCACTGAAGTGGATCCAAATGACCAAGCCATTTTTAAGGTACAGATTTTACTCTGCAAAACATATTTACCATAAAATGTAATAGTGATTACTTATGAGAGTCTGAAGGTGGAAATTATTTGAACTTTCTTTCCCAAATTGGAAATATCTGTCAACCTTTAGGATATGAGAGTGACGTGCATACACTCTGCTCACCGTTTGATTGTCCAAATAGATTCGTTTCATCTGGCTGGCTTGCCAGGTGTCCTTTAAATTTCTGAATGCTGAAATTGTAAGATAAAATTGGAAAATGAGCATCCTGTTCAGAAGAGAAGTATTATTCTATAGTCCAGCATATCAAAGATGCTTCACCTTCTCACTGCTGTGTTTTAGAAGCAGTCAGTGTTTCTATACACTAAAGGTTATATATCTGTCTAGTATGTGCATTTTCAGGGTCTTTACTTTTAAATCTTTGCGTTTCAATGCTTCTAAATAACAAAAAATGATTTTACAACAGTGAAGTTTCTTGAAGATATGCAAGCTTTAAACTACAAATTCCATCAAGGTAAATTAGAGGCTTGGTGTAAATTAGAGGCTTGGTGTAAATTAGAGGCTTGGTGTATCTTATTTTGACATGCCCTGAGAAAAGCGTGTAATCTAACACCTAAACATTTCTTGGATACTTTAATGGGTAGATATGTGAGGTCATAAATTTAAGCATAGTCCAAGTGTTGTGAACTCTGCCTACCAGTTAGTACAGAAATATTCTCATTGACGTTAATATCCTACTTTCATTTTCCTGAACCTCCTTCCTGTTTAACTGTATGATGTTGTTTGATAGAATTTCCCTACCAAAATAGTTTTGACCTCTCCATGGGTCCTCTTTGTTTGCTGCAATATCTAATAAGCCAAGACTCTCCAGTCTTTGATACTTTGATCTGTGGAAGAAATGTTCTAAGATTAAAATATTGTTTCCATGGATACTGCTGTCATGGACACAAGGAAAATTTCCCATGCATCATTTCAGTGAAATTGGGCCTGTGCCCCCATAACCAAAGGTAAAAGGTCTTTGATTAATAAAAAGGATGCCATTTTTATGTAAGGCATAGTTAACAATCCTCATGGCAATTTTGTTTGAGCCCCAAAGATTAAGGCAGTCAGCATCTCGTATGCTCATTTACTCCATTGGAAATAGCTAGAATCCTAAAGATGTAGGCGCTAACACCATAGCCATCTCCAGCCTGAGACTCTGCTTTCATGAACATCCTTTCTACAGTCACAACAGGGGGGACTACGGTTACCCAATGTCATAGGGCTTGGAACTGGCATTGTCTAAAACGCTATCTATGTCTTCTTTCCACACTGGGAATGTATTGTGCTTGAATCTGCCATTCAAGAACAAATCACTCTCTTGTTCCTATGAAAAGGTAGAGAGATAGCGTTTCTTTGCTCAGATACTCAGTCTAGGGTCCTAGAATCAGTCTACCTGAGTTTTGAAGTGTTATCCTGCGTTGTTTGATGGGTCATCTCATTTTCCTGTGAATTAGGGTCTACTTCCTACCATCTCCTGACAAAGTGCACCCACATCCCCTACCTTCCTCCCTACCCGGGCTCCACACCACTGGATTAGGCCACAGCTCTCTGTAAAGTGGGTGTTCTTTTATGCTTCTTTTACTCTTGGTGTCTGAGATCACTCTTCCCCACCTCCACCTCATCAGAAATGCCTGAAGCCTTCTTGTGGATGTTTAAGTATAATTTTTCTCCTTCCAGTTTTTATGCAGTGAAGGGCTCACAAATGTGAAAAGAAAAATGCTGCTGTGACCTAAATGTTGGTGTCCTCTCTACAAGTTGTGTTAGAGTTTGAACCTAAGAGATGGGCGCTTAGAAAATGATGGAAATCCTGAGGTCAGAACCTTCACAAATGGAAGTGGAGGTTTCATAAAAGTGATAAAGAGAACTACTGAGGCCATTTTACCCATCTCTTCTACCTCTACTGTGTGAAAATACAACATCCATCCACTTCTGGCCTTTCCTCTTCCACCATGTGAAGATGCCACCAAAACAAAGTATCATCTGTGGGTCAACGCTGGGTTTTATCCTGGACTTCTCAGCCTCCAGGATAGTAACAAAATTAATTTCAGTTGTCTATAAATTACACGGTCCCAGGTATTTTGTTATAGTGGAATAAAGGACTAGGACAAGAGCCTACTAAAACATAGCAGAGTTTTGCTAGTTTAAAATTAAATATGAAACAGAATCCATAAAACATTTTGTGATGTACCACCAGTGGTTTGAGACTACTTAAACAGAGGTGTGACACTGGCCATAATTTTAGGGATAAGTGCTGCTGCTAACTCCAAAACGTGCCCCGCTGGGTGTCTGCACTGAAGGGAAGAGGTGGATGCTGGGAAAACCAGATTGCTGTAAATCTTCACATTTTATCTTCTTAAGTTTTTAAAGACAAATCCTTTATATATGTATTTGCGTAAGACAAACCAAAACAATGTTAATGTTAACTTACTCCACTATACTTCTAGAATTTTGCAGAAAAGACAACAAATTACTTTCCTTTTTCCTGCTTCAGAAGTCCATTGCTTTATTTCTTTTTTAATTTTAAAGAGAATAGTGAAAAAAAAAGAACAATAGCAAAATACCAACATCACAGACCAAAAAAAAGCAAAAACATTAAAAATGATACAGGGTTTCAAAAAAAGTGATAGGAGTTATTTTCTAGTATTTTTAACTGAGATCTTTTAATTGAAGACAAAGATTTCTACCTTACTTAGACCACTATTAATAGTTTTCATCTAACACTTAAAGAAAATTTTACATGATTCATTTATCTTGAACGTAAGTAAAATGCTATATGAAAACTTTGAAGTATAGGACAAAATTTATTTTTACATAATATCAAGCATCAAGAAGAAGGAAAATTAGCAGACACATATTTTTTCAGAGGAAATGGATAAGGGTGCAGAAATATCAGTGCCCTGGATGCAAGACTTCTGCTGTCTTCTCTTTGTTGCCAGGTAACTTAACTAGATTAGAGAAAGAAGAGAAAATCTGTCTCCGTATATCCTTTTAGACATTGGGCAAGAAGTGAAAAGAACAGTATAAGATTTAGGGCTGTAGAATAACTTAAGATGCCAACGATGTGTAGCAGAAAGGGAAAGCAGTGACGGAAGATGTGAATTATAAAGTCCAGGATTCATTACAAGAAGCCAGGATCAACTGCTGAGTCCTATGCAGTTCCAACTGCCAAATATTTTAGTGACTAACCACAACTGCATTGCCAAATGGTGTTTGCTTCGTTCTCATCATGTAAGGCCAGGTTTTTTTGTCTATTTTTACTCCATTTCATCTCTACAAATTCTAAAGTACTTTTACTGCTTTCTTCAGAGACTGGAGCTGGTACGTAGAGCATTGAAGGGATTTCCCCACAGCCCAGAAAATGAGGGTCACAGGGAGAATTCTAATGTGGTACAAAGTCTGGAATCCATAACTTTTTTGGATTTAATGTAAGGGAATAACTCAGAAATGTAAACGTTTCCAGGGGACAATAGACCCTGGTCTCCAATTCTAAAAAATCCATTTTCTAAAAAGCACCACCATCATTGTCATCATCAGGAAGAAGAGTAGATCAATCATCTCAGTGCACTTGGCTCAGTGCAGCAGTAGCTTTAAAGGAATTAATAGATTAATTCCCTTGGCTATGACTTTAGAATCACTAAAAAGGCATTGCAAAAACCCACTATGTTTAGCCAGTTTTTTCCACAGTTTTGAAACTTAATCTTTACTGCAAACTTCTAAAACTTTTTGTTCAAGTTCTTATGATTTAGATTATGACTTTAAAGTAGAAATACATTTTTCTTCTAAGATTTGACTGATTCTACTCCACATACATTCCTGTGCTGGTTAATAACACAGATATGTTCTAAGAAATGCATTGTTCATCAGTTCTGTCCTTGTCTATAGAGTGTACTTACACAAGCTCTGATGGTCACGTCACTAAGTAATATAATCTTGTAAGGTCATTGTCATATTTTCAGTTTGTTATTGACTGAAATGCCCTTAAGTGGTGCCTAGCTCTGTGTGTGTATGGTGGCCGAAGTTTAGTTGTCTTAGGATGGTCTCTGTATTTAGGCTAAAACATTTAAAAGACTTTATTCCATTACCAAACATGGCTATTGTTTAGACTATTGGGACAATAATGAAGCCAGACATGAAGCAAACTTAACTGAGCCTTTGTGGCCAGTATTGTGATTAAGGAGAAAAGAGAGAAGAGTTTAATTAAGGTCAGTGGGTACATGGAAAACAAGGGGAAGTATTGCCAGACTTAGTAAATAAAAATACAGGACACGTACATACATTTGAATTTCAGATAAACAAGGCATAATTTTTAGTATGTTCATATATACCAATATTTTCCAAATTACACATTATTTATTTAAATTCAAATTTAGCTGTCTGTCCTTTATTCTGTTTGGCACCTATAGCAAAAGTTTCCTGCAGGACCAGTGTGTCTCACACTGGGTACCGACTGCCACGTGTATTTCTTGAACAGATTGGCAGGCTCCTCCTGGACCGAAGTAGAGGTTTAAAACTGAGGACCCTTTTGCTCACTGCTTAGTGGTGACAAGCTATTGAGAGCCAGGCATTGCCAAATTCTCATTAGTGTCTAAAAGTCAGGAACTACATTTAGAAAAAAGCAGCCCGCTTATGGAGAGGTCATCTGTCCAATAACCTCAAGTACCAGGAACACAGCTGAAACCCAGGAAAGGAGGGGAAAAGGGCCTCTAAGGGATCGAAATAGAAACCATGTGCTGAAGTTCAGGAGCTTGTCTATGAGAAGAGCCTCTTAGACCTGTGCTCAGTGAAATCTACTTTTTTAGACATCATCCAAACAAGTTTGGTTGTCTGATCTCCCAACCAACAAAGATAAAAAAGAGGAAGTTTCTAACCACAGGGAAGGGTGGCTAAGTATTTGCTGTATGGAGAGTCTGGTAAGCTGTATAAAACCCCCATCTATAAAATTTCAGGAGAAATTATACCAAAATAGCATCGGTGGTTGTTTCTCAATAAGGAGTTGAAAGTAGTTTTACTTTCTTATCTGTGTTCATAACTTTTTAAATGCATATTTGCAATCAGAAAAGGCAACGCAGATATTTTCAATTATGAGTTAGTTATTTCTGGACTTTTCCAGAAGAGCTCTCTTCTCATATCTATTAGGCGCATTTACTAAATGGTAATTATAAGCCAAATGTATTTGTCTCTCTTCCCTACTATATGGTAAGCTTTGTAAGGGCAGCTTTCATGTCTTGATGGCTTCTTGGTCCTAGTCAAAATGCATAGTGTTACTCTGAGCAGCCAGACATGACAACTTTCCACACCACAGTCTCTCTCTGCAGGACAGGGCTGCACTATGGACCACATTGACCATTGACTATTATTAAAACAGTCTGACTCTATGAGACAAGTTCAAATTAAGGTTACAGTCTCTGCTTGGGAAAGCATGAGGGAGTGTAATTGACTCCTGCAAAGATTCTGTTGACACGGTTAACATCTTTTAATCTTTTGGCTTAAAGGAACAAGTGTAAATAATTTTGAAAATTTTTTCAAGGGACACTGCTCATTTGTTCAGAGGTCTGGCGTCTCTGCCTGTTGACAGTGAAAGAGCAGGGGCATGGATCCTGTTTCTCAAAGGTTAATTACAAGGGTAAAACCGCCTGTGATCTACTGGATGCAGAAGATCATGAACGTAGCAGAAATGGCAGGCTTCATGCGGTTGCTATAAGGATTGTGCATCTTCTCAGAAATATCTAAACATGAAAATGCCAATGCTCTACTTTCTTTGTAACCAATTTCTTAAAAACCTCCTCACACAGCACTAAACAAGATCTTAGAATTTACTCCCTTTAATTAACATTTGTTAATGGAATCCAGTCATCCTTCTTTCTAATGAGTTGGATTAACTTTGGTTTGTGTTTGTTTGTAACCAGAAAGAAATATATGAGTTACGGCACAGTGACTACAATGGCAGAGAAATCAGACAAGAACAGGATGATTCAGCATCTATTGTTCTGCTCTTGCAAATGATTTTGAGGCACATTTTAGTAACTTGGAAGGGATTTTTGAAGTGGAACAATAGTGTTGCTTTCCTACCAGCACATTAGTGGGAAAGAACTTCCCGGCTTAACCACAGATGTACCAGGGCCTGCCACCAGAGTCCCTTAATCCCCAAAAGGCAGCTTTTCTAAGCTAAACTGTACATTAGGACATTGTACACTACAACTGACTCCAGTAACCTTGCGGATGAACAATAGGTTTAGCATCGGTAAATCAATCCAGAGATAACTTTCTATGAAAGTCATTAAATCTGACTCCCTGTCATATCTTTCAAGGTAAACTCGGTGGGAAAGTTACCTGACTTGTTTTTCAGTTCTTTCTTCTTTTCACTTCTTGGAATTAATATTGGAGGAGGAAAAAGTAATCCAAAGCAAGTATAAAGAAGAAGAAAGGCTGGGGACACAACTCAGGGGCACAAGTGCCTTCCTGGCAAGTGCAAGGTCATGAGTTTGATTCCTGGTGCTAAAAAAAAAAGAAGCAAAGAAAAGTGATAAATACATGCTTAGCTCCTAGGTAACCCCATTTAATGATATATGAGTGTTACTGCCAACTAATAAAAGGAACATCCTACAAACAGCCAAACTAAGATATGCAAGTGTTAGCCCTTGTAAGGCTACATGCATAAACACTAGGAAAGATTTAGAATATTGTTTCAATTTTTAAAGTAACTAGACCACTGGTATTTCAAAATGAAACTTACGTAATGTATGCCTCGTGTCTCAAGGAAAAGATCAAGAAAGTTAGTGAAAACTTCCTGTATCATGAACCTTTGGGCCGCTCACCCCCCAAATGTGAATTCATACCTCTGAAGGGACTGACCTGGGCTGCTCCTGCCCCAGACACCACTGATGTGGAAAAGTTGGTGTGACACTAATCAGGAGACAGTGTTATTGCAGAAGCATCATGGTACCAAAGGTTTTGACTAATTGTGATTCTGTTTGTTCATTGCATTCTGAACAGGTAGTAACTTTTCTTATCAAAGGGGATTTAAGTCCCCCCTTCCACAGTGCTATAGAGATGAAAATGCTGAGGCTACGGTCATCAAGTGAAGTATGTGCAGCACAGAGCGGCCCTTCTCCTCCCCAGAGCTGTTTAAAGTTCAGCATTTCTTACAACAATGATGAAAACAAAATCTTCCGTAAAGTCAGATAAAACTATAAATACTTAAAAACTGCATTTGGAATATATGTTTATCAGGAGTGAGTTTGATCAGTAATGATGTCTTTAAAAAAGGAGCAAAATATTGCAAGGCAGACTTTGTTGGCAAAGAATAATTTTTGGAAATACCATTCCCTCAGTAATGCTTGAGATATTCACCAGCTTCTTCTCCCAGGAGTGGGAAGCCAAATTCCAGTGTCCAAATGTATAGACAGTTCATCATACCCAAGGCATCATGTAAACTCTGCACAGCTCTGATTACATCCTCTAGGTCAGTCACTAATAACAAGTCTGTTTGTCTTAGTAAAATTTTTAATTCAAAATCCCATTCTTAGAGTTAAATGAACAGATATCTAGAACAATAGGCCCAATGAGTATTTTCTGAACAAAGGTATTTTGGATTGAGCAGCTCTCCACATTAAACTCGTGTTTCTGATGTCCTAAATGGTTTTCTTTATAATCCTTAAAGTATTCTTCTTATAATAAATTTATTTTTATCTCTTAGCGTGCTATATATTCTATAATGACCTTCACATTCAGGATTAAATGAAGAGCAAATGTCCTAACAAATGTATCTCTCTGGCTTTGACCTTTTACATGTATTTAGGTTCAGGTTTTGGCTTTTGGATGAGTGTCCATGAAGAGCTCATTTCTCACAGCCAGGTCAGGATGGCTGGACATGATGTCCAATAGAGGGCTCCGTGAGAGGTGCCTTTGGATTGCCAGTCCTTTTGGCCCTTTCTATTGGCAAGGTTCACGTGTTAGAAAGGTCCGCTCTGTTCTTCTCCACTATTCCAGAACTGAGTCCCCAAATATTTCTTCATCCTTCAATCCTTTTTGATCCTCCTACTTTTCTTTCATTTTTTAAGGAGTTTTGTTGATCAGGAAGCATCAGTAGGAATATTAGTTTCCTAGGGCTATCATAAATTATTACTGCAGATAGGTGGCTTAACATAATAGAAAATGGTTTTTGAGGGTCGTGGAGGTGAAAGTTTGAAATGGACTTTTCAGCAGGATCATGCTCATCTTCGATCCCTTCCTACTTCTAGGGTCTGACGACGCCCAGCTTTGCATAACTTGGAGCTCTGTAACTCCAAGTTCTGTCCGTCGTCCCATGGCTACTCCCCTGTCTTTTCTCCGCCTATCTGTGTATTTGGGAACGTTGCCATTAAATTTAGGGTTAATCTGGACAGTGAAGAATAATCTCCCTTTGAGATCTTCATTTAACCACCTCAGCGAATCGCTGTTTTTCCAAATAAATTTGAACTCAGTTTGCAGGTGGACATATTTTCTGTAGGAACCCCCACTGAACTCACCACAGCCGGCAACTTAGAACTCACTGCCTCTGAAAGTAGAAGGGTACATTTGGTACTCTAAAAATTATTTTAAAATCTATCTGCTGGTCATAATTTTGTGGATATATTCTCAATAGTCATGTCAATTTATTGTTGTCATCATTTGTCATTCATATAGACCAAAGTTTATCAGTACTGACATTTGGTGCTGGATAATTCCTTCTTGTTGGGTGCTACTTTCTTCACTATAACAATTCTTCCTTGTCTCTGGCCTCTACGTCTAGATGTTAGTAGTAAATCCCTCATCTCTACCAACATCAGCTCTTCAACCATTATTGAATGTCTCTTGGGTCAGAGAATTGTTTTTGGTTGAGAATCACTGGTGTATTTTATGACTGATCTACCAGATGGACCTATTAGTAATTACATTAAAATTCAACTAAATCTTGTCTTTGATTTAGTTTACTTGGCTAACTAGGGTTAGCCAAGTAAAATCTTATAACAATGAAAATAGTTAGCCAAGTAAAATGTTATAACAATGAAAATGTTATAACAATGTTTTATTTCCTTTTGGTCAAAATTGAAAAAAGGGAACATTTTCCTATTTTCCTAATGCAGGCACACTTTAGATAACCCCATCAACATTTCACACCAAGAAACAAGAAAATAATCTAACTCAGAATATGTTTCTGTTACTTAAGAATGGGAAGAATCTGCACATTTCACCAGAAAGGGAAATATGAACTCCTTTTAACAGGGCTTGATGGAGAAATAAACATGATTCAGTCAATGAAAGAAAATGTTAGGAAAACCTCTGTTTTACATTAAAGAATATAAACACCAGGGATTATTCTTTCCTTCCATTATATTCAATACAGAACATTCAAACTGTGGTTCTTTCATTAATTCAGAAACATCAAACCTACTTATGAGTTCAAACAAAATGTGAGACACAATTCTATGAGCTACTGATATTGTCTGTTTTTGTAAAACATATTAGAATGTACAGTATCCAAAAGAAAAAAAAGAGTGTACAATATCAAAAGTTGTTTCTTCAAGGTTGTAGTCACCTTAACTACACATCTTTGCAAACTCCACAACTGCCGTTGACCCTGTCTTCAAACATTCTAAGCATTTTAGATTTTGAACAAATGTGAGCTTGGGTCTCAACAAGAGCTCGTTCTTGTTTAGGATTGTATGTTTTTGATTAACTGTGTTGTTATCTGACAGGATGACTTCCAGCATTCAAATCCTCACTTTAAAGGTTTAATTTTACTACTGTTAGAAATAACTTTTAGGGCTGGGGATAGAGCTCAGTGGAATAAGTGCTTGCCTAGCAAGCGCAGGGTCCTGAGTTCGATCCCCAGTACCGCAAAAAAAAAAAAAAAATAATAATAATAATAATAACTTTTAAATGTCCATATCTTCCAAGATAATTTAAAAACAGAGTACAAAAAATTGGGGGCAGTAGTAGCACTTTATAGAAAATATAAAAACTTCCAATTTGATCACTCTGGGAAAGACAGCATGCATTCAGATTTCTAATTTTTTATATAGTTTTTAAAAATCATTTGCACTGTTTTATAGTTTCCATTTACAGCCTATAAAGATTAGTTAAACCAATGCCTATAAAGCATGAAGAGCAGGTTCAGCACACAATAAAGGCACAACAAATTAAGGTTATTTTTTTTCCTCTTTTTTTTATTTTTTAAAAAATAAAAGCACAAAAACATATTAACACACAAACACAAATTAGCATAAAAAATAGTACAATCAAAACTGATCTACAGACAAGGTGACATGGACTCAACAGTGGTTGTTGCTTTACCTATTGATATCTTCAAAGTGTATATATATGAACCCAGATACAGACATGCAAAATTGGTCAGACAGTTAATCCTTTCAACAACAGAAAAACACAAAAAACAAAAAACCAAAGACAAAAAAAAAAAAACACCAATAGTTGCTGCTTTGCATACTGATATCTTCGAAGTGTGTGTTCAGGATAACACATACAGACATACAAGATTGATCAAATAACCCGTCATCAATGATTCCTTAGCATTAAGTGATATAATACAATAGTAGAACCATGTTAGCCCTCCTGCATATATGTATGTTCATATATACATACATACATTTTTGTCTCTTTCTTTTCTCCTTTCCCTCATCCCATCTGTTCTTTGTTTTTGAAAAGATTTCCTTCATGTCTCTTAGTTTATATTTCACCCTCAGGTTCTTACACCAGTGATACAATACGTTGCCTGCACATGTACCGCTGATTTATTTCACTTATGAGTATGGACTCCAGTTTTGACCACTTGCCTACAAAGTCCCCAAAACTGTCTTTCTTTATAGCTGAAAAATATTCCATTATATAAAAGTGCCACAGTTTTTTAATCCAGTCTTCTGTGGATGGACACTTGGGTTGTTTCCACATTTTAGCTATTACAAATTGCATTGCTATAAACATGGGTGCACACATACCAGAGTGATATGATGTTTTCAGATCTTCTGGGAAAATACCCAGAAGGGGAATAGCTGGTTTGAATGGAACCTCTAGACTTAGTTTGCTGAGAAATCTCCAAACGGCTCTCCACAGTGGTTGCACCAGTCTGCATTCCCACCAGCAGTGTAATAGAGTCCCTATTTCTCCACAGCCTCGCTAGCATTTGTTATTGGATGACTTTTTCATACTGGCCAGTCTTACTGGGGTGAGGTGAAATCTCAATGTTGTTTTTATTTGCATTTCTTGAATGACTAAGGATGTGGAACATTTTCCTATATATTTATTTGCCATTCGTATTTCTTTATCTAAGAAGTGTGTATTCATCTCAGATGCCCATTTCTGGATTGGGTCTTTGAATTTGGACAGGTACATGTTTTTTAATTCTTTGTATGTTCTAGATAGAAGACCTTTGTCTGAGGGACAGCCAGCTAGGATTTTTTCCCAATTTGTGGGTTTTCTTTTTACTTTGCTGGTGATTTCCTTAGCTGTACAAAAACTTTTCAGTAGAATGAGGTCCCAATTATTGATTCTTTGAAGTGTTTCCCTTGCAGTTTCATTTTTGTTCATGAACGCTCTGCCTACTCCTATGTCTTCAAGATTTTTACCTACTTTCTCTTCCAATAGATTTAGAGTTTCTGTTTTAATATTGAGGTCTGTGACCCATTTTGACCTGAGTTTGGTGCATGGTGATAGACTTGGGTCTATTTTCAGTTTCGGCAAGAGGCAATCCAGTTTTTCCAGCACCACTTATTGAACAGGCCTTCTTTTGTCCAGTGGGTTTGGTTGACCCCTTTGTCAAATATTAGGTAGCTGAGTGGGTTTTTCGTTATGGTTGCATCTTCCAGTCTGTTCCATTGATCCTCAGCTCTGTTTTATAGCCAGTACCGGGTTGATTTTATTACAGTAGCTTTGTAGCATAATTTCAGGTCAGGGATTGTGATTCCACCTGACCTGTCCTTGTTGCCCAGGATTGCTTTTGCTATTCTGGGTCTCTTCTGGTTCCAGATGAATTTAAGGCATATTTTCTCTAGATCTGTGAGGTATGCTAATGGTAGTTTAATGGGAATTGCATTGAATCTGTACAACAGTTTTGGTAGTATGGCCATTTTTACAATGTTAGTTCTTCCTAACCATGATCAGGGTATGTTTTTCCATTTATTGAAATCCTCTTTGATTTCCTTTTTCAGAGTACTGTAGTTTTCATTGAATAAATCTTTCACATTCTTTGTTAGATTGATTCCTAAGTATTTCAATTTCTTGGATGCTATTGTAAAAGGTATGGTTTCCTCAATTTCTCTCTCAGTCTGTTTGTTGTTCGTGTATAGGAATGCTATTGATTTTTGGGTGTTGACTTTGTATCCAGCTATGCTGCTGAATTTGTCAACTAATTCCAGGAGTTTTTTTGTGGAGTTTTTGGGGTCCTCCATGTATAGTATCATGTCATCTGCAAATAGTGATAGTTTGACTTCTTCCTTTCCTATCCTTATTCCTTTTATTTCTCTCTCTTGTCTGATTGCTCTGGCTAGTACTTCCAGAACTATGTTGAATAGGAGTGGTGACAATGGACATCCTTGTCTTGTTCCTGACTTTAAAGTGAAAGT